>OX451347.1:38161397-38184167 GCA_949629155.1 Myopa testacea | reverse complement strand
GACGTAGCCGTACGTCCATGTTGCGCAACATTGAGTAGTTTTTTGTGTTGCTACGCATTCTCTCTATTCTCCTCTCATTGTTTGATAACTTCGTGGCGATTTCGTGTTATTTGCTTCTCATTGCCATTGCTTTGTTTTTGTATAAATACAAATCGGGTTTGCTTGGTGTCGTTCATAAATGATTATGCGTAAGAAGAGTTGATCCATGCCGCAATGTATGCCAAAGGAGTTGAGAATGAAACGATGAAATTGTTGGACAGGGGTTGAGGGAAGAAGGGAATTTGACTTCTTTTTGGTTCTTTTGCAATAACAATTCAGGTGCTTACGTCTGTCGGTCTTTTGATTTGGTTTTTTTTTTTCGCTTAAGTAAGGGAAGTTAAGTTATTAAGTAAAGGAATTTTGTTTTTTGTAACATTTTGCCGGCATAATAAACTGTTTAGTATTTTAAATTAGGTTTATTATTAAATTAGGTTATTGTTTAATGTTATTTTTTATGTACATATAAAATTATAATATAATTGTTGTACCAATATTTCGTTTTATTGACAATGCTTCCTTAATAGAACTAAAATCATAAATATTAAAAATCTTTGTCTTTAATTTAAGTTTAATAATGGTTTTGGACACTATAATAACAAGGTAAATTCATAGACGGTCAGACAGAAGCACTTCAGTTGTTAGTACAAAATAACAAACACAAAGTCGATCTTCTTCACATACTCATAAAAAATCGAATTGCTACATAATATAAATATTTTTTCTGAAATATTTCCATTCTTTCATTTTTTATTTTTGCTTCCATTAACTTCTTAGTGTTACTCGTATAAGGTATTAAAGTTGTTGATATGCCGACTTCTCCCTATACGAATTCTTAAAGAGCACGCTATGCTCGCAACGTAGATCGTGCCAGCGCTTCACAAAGGTTGGACATCGAAGAAGAAGCAGAATAAAGCTACGAAAAGCAAAATTTCTTCCAAAAACCTTAAAATGCAAAATTTAAAACAAATCCAGACGAATCGCACCGTTCTTCTCATCGCCCGCTGTACTCCACAAATTGATCGATTCTTTCTTTCGCACTTTACTTGTCATGCGAGTGCTGGATCGATCTTTTCTTACGCATATTCGCTTGCATTGTTAGTGCAAAATAACAGAAGCAAAGTCGATCTTCCGCTCCCTTCATACTCGTTAAAAAGATCTTCCGAACCCCTCACTCATTAGGAGATCATTCGCTTTTGCTTTGTTACGAGCGCTGAGAAGACCGAAGCATGGCAAAGAGAGTAACTTCGCGAGTAGTGAAGCTGTTTTCACTCATTTGCTTACACCCGCTGCCTGCGACCGACCGCATCTGATTTGAAAAATTTCAAAATTTGAGTCATGCGTCTTCTATATTACTACATATTCTTTGGTATTACTTTTTAATCCACAAGTATTACCATATTCATACTAGACAATTAAGCAAGCAACCACGCTGATATTCATATCAAAGTTTTTGTAGTACTTATATAAGTGCGTCATGCATTGTGTTTATCACTGCGTCTTAAAAACGATGCTGTGCTAAACCGAAATAACAACGTAGCGTCAACATATGTTTTGACAATAAGTTTTTAAACATTCATATGCACATGAACATTTTTTCACATCTGCCGCCAACTTTACTCCGCAGCGCATACCAAAATTGGAAATTCGAAGTGGTCTCCGTCAATGCGTTTCTTATTTGAGCCACTTCCATACGACTGCGTGTTCCAATTTAATTTTGACAGCAACGCAACGCACGATGCACTAATTTAGGTACCACAGTAACTGTCTATCCACAACGCAAAAACGTCGCAATCGATTGCGATGTTCCTATAGAAAAATTGAAAGGAACATGTCGACGTAAAATTTTCTAATTTTCTGACAACTTTTTCCGACTTTCTCATTTTTGGAAAACAGTATGCTTTACTTTTCGATGAAATTTCTCCAATTCCCCAAAAAAATGTAAATAAATTTGACAAACAATTTGTCAAACAAAGAAATTATTCCAATTATTTTTATTTAAAACAAAATGTAAATAATTTATGATGACAGATGTCACTCATTCGAAGATTTCTAGAGAGAGAAATCGTTATTGTTTGCGGTTGCGTATCGTTGCGTTGCGGTTACACAGTAAAGCTAAGTTCACTGAACGCAATCATCGTAAGAGTCATCGAATACAAATTTAAGAAGCACGGTAGTTAGAAGCGTAAAGCAAATTCGTTACGTTGCGTTGGTATGGAATAAGGTTGTTAATCTCTTGTTCCAACATCAAACAATAACAAAATTTGCAACAAAATCAGTGTTATATTACTGTGCCTGAATTGTGCCCTAAGTTGTTCGTCTGTTTTATTCCAACATATATTGTATTCACATTTTATGTGTATAGTACTTTTTCTGTTAAGGGTACGTTTACATATCTAGTAGAAGTGCGTTTTTATCTCCAGCTCGTGCAATCCTGTATATAATATTTAAATATCTTAAGTTGTCTATTTGGCGAGAGAGTGGTGGCGGGCAAATAACTATCGAACGAAAGAATATACAATTATTTTTTGAGGACGCCAAAGCTGTTTAAATACTATTCTTCAGTACTGTTCTTTCTAATTTATAATATGTCACAATTTAATTTTGTCAACGAGATCGGCAACGCATATTCAATGGATGGCGAAATGACGAGGGGTCCTATCCCTCGCTGGCAGAAAAAGATTGAGGCATCGTCCGCTAGTTTAAATAGCAGTGTTAATGTTTCGCGTTCGATTTTATCTTTATCCTACAATACTAGCTTCTCGGGTTTAAATTCACTGACAAAGACGCCGAGTAAAAACATAGACAGCAGAGGTAGGAATGAATGTAAGCACATTCGTCAATGTCATTTTAACTCATACATATTAACTAGGTAGGAAGACACCCACGCCTAATAAAGGCTCTAAAACTCCAAGTGGTGGTGACCGTTTTATTCCAAATCGAGGTACCAGCAATTTTGAATTAGGACACTACCTGGTAAGTTAAGAAATCAGGTAAATTCAACTATTTACATTTTCTGTTCTCTAGATTAAGCAAGAACAAGATAAATCGGATAATGATGAAGATAACGATAGGGGAAGTTGTATTGTAAACAAAAATACTCCATTAAAAACCGAGCGCCAGAAACTGCTTTCGGAATCCATGCAGGTGGCTGATACTAAGACTTCACGTATTTTGTGCTATCAAAACAAAGCTCCTGCTGCTCCAGAATCTCACCAAAATCCTCATAAGGTAGTTTATTCACAGAAGACACCGATATCGACAAAAAGCGGTTCCCGTTACATACCAACTACTTCCGATCGCATTTTGGATGCCCCTGATATTGTTAATGATTACTGTAAGTCTAAAAAAACTTAAAACTTGTGAGAATGTATTGTTACGTATTTAGTTATAACCCAATATAAGAAGGGTTTTCCACTTAAAAACAAACCTAGAACTGTACTAACTATAAATTTACAAAAATTGATTTCAATCTTCGTCAGTCTTCCATCCATACTTATTAATCCAGTTGTGTAACTTTCCTTTTTATTGCCAATAACATCTTGTATTGTTTCACTGTTATAGACCTTAACCTTATGGATTGGAGTACCGACAACGTTGTTACTGTGGCGTTGGGAAACGCGGTCTATCTGTGGAGTGCTGATACTGGTAACATTGAGCAACTCGTCGAATACGAAGAGGGTGATCATGCATGCGCTCTTTCATGGATACAGGAAGGACAAATTCTCGCAATTGGGAATAATGCAGGCGCAGTTGAGCTGTGGGATTGTTCCAAAATCAAACGTCTTCGTGTCATGGATGGACACTCGGCACGTGTTGGTGTTTTAGCATGGAATTCTTTTCTAGTCTCGTCGGGTAGCAGGGATGGATCCATTATACATCATGATGTTCGAGCGCGAGAGCACAAAGTAGCTAATTTAGCTGCACATACCCAAGAAGTTTGTGGTTTAAAATGGTCCACTGATTTTAAATATTTGGCCAGCGGCGGTAATGATAACCTTGTTAATGTTTGGGCTGCAGCTGGTTCTAGTAACGTCGGCACATCTAATGCAGTACTTCATACATTAAACCAGCATCAAGCTGCTGTTCGTGCCCTTGCCTGGTGTCCATGGCTACCACATGTTCTTGCAACCGGCGGAGGCACCGCAGACCGCTGCATAAAATTTTGGAATATTAATAATGGGACTTTAATAAATTCTGTCGACTCGAAATCTCAGGTTTGCTCCCTCTTATGGTCACGCAACTATAAGGAACTTATTTCAGCGCACGGATTCGCAAACAATCAATTAACAATCTGGAAATATCCGTCGATGGTGAAGCAGGCCGAACTTACTGGGCACACATCACGTGTTTTACAAATGGCTATGTCCCCCGACGGAAGCACAGTCATTAGTGCTGGTGCTGATGAGACACTAAGATTATGGAACTGCTTTGCTCCCGATCCACACATGTCGAAAAAATCATCCACAGTCATCAGCAAATCAAAACAAACATTTCTTCGTCAAAGTATACGTTAAGTTTCTTAATTATATTTTATTAAATATGTACGTAAATTTTCCTCATAACTTTGACTGGCATATTTTTAAATAAGTATAGCATTATATATTTTGTGTTCTTTTTTCAATTATTTTACAATTAAATGAGTTTAGAAATCAGTACACAAGACCCTTTGTTTGAAATAATTGTGAACATCTTTTTAATTTTTTTTTGCAAATCCAAACTTTCGATTTGAAATATATGCCGGCGCGATCATTGTTATTACCCTGAAACTGACTCAGAAAATAATAAATTGGACTAGTTTTTACACAACTGGTTTTTTTATTTAAAAATCGATTAGGTAAGTGCATACACGTTGCAATATGCTAAACACTAAAAGTCGAATTTATCTAAATCCTACTGGTATTTGTCAATATATATATATATGTTACGTGGAAAAAAGGTTTAACCACTGATTGCAATGAAATTTTCCCCCCTATATCTTACTTTTCGTAATATAAACATTAACATACATATTTATCTAAATACTTGCCACACGGTCTATATCGGGGATTGTATATTGGGGTATACAATTTTTAATGACTTGTATTTAGGAAATGAGATATTGTATTAATTGGAGGGAGAAGACTGTAAGTGTATATTACACTATAACTGCATAATCAATAGAAAGGTTTTATGGAAGCACTTTTATTCATTTTTTAAAGAGTATTTCAGGAGGATTTCAATACGACAAAATAATTTATTTTGGTTTTCTTTATTACATATTCGACAATCGCAGTGATTCATGAGTTTGAAGGGCGTACTAATTCAAACATACATCATGCGAATACATATCTGAAATCTTATTTATGCATACAAGTACTTATATAATTAAAATGACAATTTAAAACTATATTAGTGTGTTAAATATATGTGTGTATGGTAAATATATATTGTACAACTTTCTAGTATACAATAAAGGTTGTAAATACCGTGTTGGGTCATTACGTTAAAAATGTAACTCCAATTTTAAAGTTAAAAGTATAAGACAGACACATTTTGCTCTAAGCAATTTTAAGTATCCACATTTGAAAACCAAGTTAATTGGAGAACTTTAATATCTTAGTAAACTTATTTCTATCTCTAGTAGTATTGTATCTAGTTTTCGTATATGATGAATTGTGATTTATTATGGACAGCTGTGAACACTAGAATAGCAGTGCGTTGGAATATATGATTACCATCCAAATTTTTAATAATATATTAAAGAAAAATTTATCGTTTGCACATATATCGGTTGCTAAAGTGTCAAGGGAAATTATTATAGCAATAAACAGATTTAAATATGGCCACACTTAGGTAACGATACATTAAAATTATCTATTCAGCATTTCTACCAAACATTAAAATAGCAGTGTTGAACCAATTGTTCTTTAACTTTGCGAAAAATCAGAATAATTCGATTTTCATCAACCAGTAAGTTATTATTATTATATTAAAATTAATTTAAACAAAATTCCCGTTTTTATATTGCGTTTTGTTGTAGTGGGTCGTGCTAAACAATGCACTAATGAAAAAAGAGAACTAATTTTAAAACTAAGAAAAGACAGAAAATCGTACACAGAAATACAGGATACTTTGAGTTGTTCTGCTAAGTTAATATCTAATGCCATCAAATATCGAGAAAAAGCGGAAAAAAGAGGTGGAAAATAAAGAGGTACAAATAAAAAAGGAATTTAACCTTAAAATCAGTGATATGACCGTACGAAGAAGATTACTAGAGAAAAGTTTAGCAGAACGCAGCCCCAGAAAGAAACCGCTTTTAACAAAAAAACATCAAGTTAGGCGCCTGCAATTTGCGAAGAAGCACGTTGACTGGCCTGTTGAGAAATGGCGCAATATTTTATGGACTGATGAGTCCAAAATAGTTTTATTTGGTGGCACTGGATCACGTCAGTAAGTCCGTCGTCCACCTAATACAGAATGCCAACCGAAATACACAACCAAAACGGTTAAATTTGGCGGATCAAAAATTATATGGGGATGCTTTTCTTACTATGGTGTGGGTCCCATACACAAAATCGATTCCATAATGGATCAACATATTTACGGTGATATCTTGGAGAAAGTAATGCTACCATTTAGTAGTGAAGAAATGACGATTAAATAGGTTTTCCAACAGGATAACGACCCTAAACATACGAGTCGAAAGGCAAACGAATGGTTTGGAGTCAACAAGATTGAGGTAATGGAGTGGTCAGCACAATCGCCTGACCTCAATCCGATTGAAAATCTATGGGCAGATATTAAAAGATCGGTTTATAACTCGAAGCCAACGAATAACAGGGAACTATGGGAAGTTGTCCAGAATGCATGGTATTCTATACCAACTGAGATATGCCAGCGGTTAGTTAACTCCATGCCGAAGCGATGTAAAGCTGTTATAAATAATTTAGGAAACGCCACGAAATACTGATAATTACCCCATAATTTTTCTTAATTATTTCTCTTTATTTTCAAAAATTTCGTCAAAAATAAAGTAAGATTTACTCAACCAATATCTTTTTCTTCGTCCAGAAATTATCCCTAACGTTTTAAATGCTGAGATATTTTTTTTTAAAATTCTGTTAGGACATTTGATAATAAAAAATAAAATAAAAAATTATTGGATAATCCGATGGGTAAAATATTGGATAAATTAAATATTAGGATTGGTACTGCTATTTTGTTGTTCGCAACTGTATATATCTTATATATACATATAGATACACATATATTTTATGTGTATGTTTATGTAATTATACAGGGTATAACGTATAAGGTGCTCCAAAAAGCTAGAACGTGTAGGTTGGGTCAAGACAAGAAAAAAATCGTTTGGGAGGGATGGGGTGAATTTCCCCCCGCCTAGGCGGGAGGGAGCATTTTCTAAAAAGCTCACTTAACATCGGAAAAATTATTAAAAAATAACGATGATATTTAGATCATTCCTAAATACGGAATTTAAAAATTTAAAATATGGGCTCCTCAAACTCCTTTTTACGGCCTCAAACACAACGCAGCTTCAGCTTTTTCGACGGCTTTCAGTACAAAGCTTCAGACATCAACAGCTGCTATCGTTTTTTGACGTTTACAAAAACAAAAATTAGAATTTTTACGCACAAAAAAATAAAAATATCTTAAAATTATTGACAAACTACTTATAATTGGGGCACTGGCACGTCTACACGTCCTAGCTTTTTGGTACACCTTATGCGCTACTCTCTGTATAGATGTACATATATATATATATATAAGTTATAGATATATAGCCACATACGTACGTTATATATAATATATATCTATATACGATTTAGTTACATTAGCAACATTAAAAATTACTTCAAACAGAAATGCGCATAACATGAATTAAAAATAATACAAATTTTACATTTAAATAAAAGATATGTTATTGCTCTAGTCTAGAACATGTACACATTGTGGTTGATATTTCATGGATCTAGTTGATTGCAATACAACCAAGTTACAAGTGAATATTCTCGAAATTACGTTAATAATTTTCCCGAATCACAATTTGTTTCAAAATTCTTTTAAATTACAGATATTAAATCTCGCACGAGAATAATAACCAGGAATTGGATCAAAAACCACAAAGCTTTTTATTACTACGTCAGAGATCTGTTGTTCATATCGTTGACTTGAAATCTGATTCTCAATTGCATATTTTTGTAAATTCAAGTAATCATTTTTGTTTGATGTTAAGACATGTACTGCTACGGCTGTGTTGGAATAAAAGATTGCGTATATCATAATTCGGAAGTTGCTGATTTATACATAACTATTATATTCATGCAAGATCTTAATATTTGAGATCTTAGTTCTAAAATTAATATTATCAGAAAATAATACATATAGTAGATATGATAAAACGTATTCAGGGAACACATTGGAAAAATTAAAACAATTGTGATAATAATAATTTTTCAAAAGTTAATGTTTTTTATGTTTGTCTTGACTCGTTGTATATCTCTTGAATGCTACATTGACTAATACTAACTTTCGAAAACATTTTTGTAACTTTGTGTAAAATAGAATCTATGAATATTGCCAAAATTTTAATATAAACACACACATATTTATTTTCATAGATTATTAGTATGTTTGAAATCATCATTTACTCAATATAGTTCTTAAATAAGCTTTAAAAATATTTTTCAAATATCCAATTCGATCAGTTGAAAAATGAATTTAAGAAACAAGAAATTATATTGAGAACTAGTACTGTTTGTATTTTATTATACATTACATTAATTTAAATATTTTAAATGGTATTAATTTTTAAATTAAATTTATATCATAAAATATATACCAATGGTATCTATAATTGATTTAACATAAATGTAATGTGAAAGTTGCACACGTTCGAAATTTGCTTTGAAAAGTGTGGTTTAAACTTCTTAAAAGGCATTCAATGTTCAACACGTTATATACAATGACGGTCTAAGCAGAATACCTGAAATTAACAGCCTTATTCCAAGAATCACGGTGACTAAGACGACAATCGTCTCTGACGAGTCACGACGACGTAACAGACCTATACCAAGAGTCACGGAACTCGCCTCGTCTTGCTCTTACGTCGCGGTCACTGGACTATACGTTTATTTTACAGCCATTGTTATTTGCCAAAAAGGTTTGCGCACAAGATACAAATTTTAGTGATGGTAGACGAAAATATTATAATTGTGGTTAATTTCAATTAATGAAAACCTTATAAATTTGTTTTTTTTGGCAACAAACGTTGCCAAAATATAGAATAAACTTGGCAAATTATATGTAGATTGATATATGTGCTATTGTATATTATTTCGTTTAAATTATAGCAAAAAATTGTTTTTCTCTTTTTGGTAGTTTGCAACCATGAAGCAAATGATAAACAAAGACAGTTTCAATTCCACGCGGAGAATTGAGCAATCTTAAAATGATTTTATAAGTGTTTTTAAACAAACACTTACATAAAACAACACACTGCATTTTTATTTTGTGCGTTGAGTTGTGCGCGAAAATATGGACTCTGTCGATTAATTTTTGGTTGTGGAAATTTCGTGAATTTTGTTTCCTTTTCTAGAATCATTATAAAAATCATCAATTTCATATATATAGCTACATGTAACTAAAAAAAATTATATAAAGCATAAATACGAAGTTTAGCTTTATATTGTGCACTAAATTAATTTATGTTTTGTATGAGACGACAACTAAAAAGCACTCGTCTTATTTAAGACGATAATCGTCTCTAAATCGTCTCTTAGAATAACTCAAGACGACCAAAGTTTACGTCGTTGACGATTGAGAGACGATTTTTAAGACGACCGTGACTCTTGGAATACCTAAGACGAGTGAGAGACGATTTAGAGACGACCGTGACTCTTGGAATAAGGCTATAAATTATATCCCGTATACATATCAATGTATATATATAATTATACATTTATTTGTATATGTAGAACAAACATCCGTTTTCCATTTGCATTCTTATAATACATACACACATTTCTATATGAGTAACAATCCATGACTTTTAAAGCATTTATAATATTCATTTCCTGTTTTTCAATTTCGTATTTAAAATACACAAAAAATTACTATAAATTGTTTTTGATATATATTATTTATCTTTAAACTATCTTCATATATAAAAATCAATAAATTTAATATTGCACGCGAATTTCTAATTAAAAAATTAATATCGAACACAAATGGAAAACATAGAATGACAAAAACAAGCTTAAGGTGAAAAAGAACCACGAGATTAAAAAAAAATTCCAAAACACTTTGATCTGCTAAATTTATGTTATAATCTTACATCCATTCCCTTTTATATTCACCACAACTGTCTGCTATGTTAGTTTTCCTAAAAGTTAAATTATTGTTAGTAAACCACCGGATGTTGCTCAACGTTTCCTGGTAGATGTTGGAGTTGCATGGCTGCCCGGGCTATTGCACTAGGATCAGCTTGTATTAATGCGATCGGCACTTGTGGCGGTTGTGATTGCGGATGGGCTTGTTGTTGCTGTACGGCTTGTTGTTGATGGTGTGCTTGTTGCTGTTGTTGATGTTGGCGCTGTTGTTCTTGCTGATGTTGATGGTGAGCTGCTTGCTGTAGTGAAAGTTGCAGCAATTGTTGCTGTTGGAGCTGTTGATGCTGATGCTGTTGAGCTTGTTGTTGCTGATGTTGTTGTGCTTGTTGTTGTTGTTGTTGTTGCTGTTGTTGCTGCTGCTGCTGTTGTTGATGTTGCTTTTGATTGTTATGTGAAGTTATTGTTGTAGTGACAAGAGGCACAAGTCCAGGTGCCAACTGAATTGTGTTAGGAGCTCCAGCAGCTGACACACCGGCAGTAATCTGTTGTATCGTATGCATTGTTGGGGCTTGGTGAGGAACTAGAGGCAACAAAACAAAAAAGGAAACAAGAAAGTACGAAGTACGTAAAATATATGTTGATAGACATGTTTATAAAAGTGAAGAAAACTATATTTCCTTTCGAACACGTAAGTGTATAACCACAATGCAACGATAAGAGCTGGGCCACAATACGGCAGCGACAGTGTCAGTGTTTCTCTCACTTTCGCTGTCAGCCTACAATGAGAACAGTGGCAGCGCGCAGCGCTATCTGCCATTTGTCATTTGTTTTCACATTTGTATTTGTTTGAGTATTTGTTTTGTTTCATTCCTATAGAATAAGTGAGATTTTGTCTAAAAGGAGTGCAACACTTTTATCCCAAAAATTAGAGGATTTTAATTTCACTGCTCACTGCCGGACTAGAGTCTATAATTTTTCCCCTACTCGGCAGTGTTTTTTCCCATAAGGTTTGCATGATGAGAGAAACACTGACACTGTCGCTGCCGTATTGTGGCCCAGCTCTAACGATCACGATAACGATTTCCCTCTCGCAGAAACATGATTGAATGACAGCTGTCAAAGCTTATTTACATTTATACTTTCGTTTTCGCCCCAAATCTTTTTCTTCAGCAAAACATTTTTATATTCAGGCGAGAACATATCTTACAATATATAGGAATAGGAATCTTTCAGACAGTACTGTGACAAGATTTCGGAAGTCCAGTCTGGATGTCGCCTGATAAATATTCTGGCTAATGATAAGGCCAGAATGGCGGTTTCACACTCGATAAGAGAGAGAGCCTGGAAATTCTGCTCAGCACACACTTCCCAAATTCAGTTATTCTGAAACAGCCCAAACGCTCTCCTGGAGGAAAGGGTACCCAATCCTCCAGAGAAGATTGGAGAGTAGGGAAAAGAATCTGTAGCAGACATGAAGTCAGGTGGGCTATATCGTAAAGTAATTTGTAAAAGAACCACACTTATACGGGTACAGTAGACTATCGTGAAATCCCCATATGGATCGCATAATAAACAAGGCTACTCAGGCTTTGTGGATTTGATAGTGAGACCGGTAGTGACGTATGCGGCTATAGTATGGTGGACGAAGACAAAAGAACTGTCCACAATACGAAGGTTGGAAAGGGTGCAGAGGCTGGTAGCCGTCTGTATAACGGAGTGCATTCGTTCCACATCGACCGCTAGCTTAAGCGTCATCCTAGGTCTGGTCCTACTACATTACAGATGGTCGCAAGGTTGAGCCAGCACCGTCTGTATCACAACGGACTGTTAAACGGGCCAAGGTATCCTAAAGGCCACTTATCAATCCTGAAAACTTTGGAACAGACTGAGGAGTTTGTGATGTCCTTGGATGAAACTCTACCGGTATGCCGCTACCAGAAGAGCATCACGTCTGTAATCCCTGACAGATCAATCTGGGAAACAGAAAACTATCAGACAGCATCGTACTATTGTGTGTGGTACACTGATGGTTTCAAGACATACGAAGGCACAGGGTCCGGTGTGTTTGACGCCTCCAGCAGGACGGGCTACACCGTAAGTCTGTACACGTTAACGTCTATTTTCTAAGCTTAAATCCCTGCTATCAATGAAAACAAACTAATCTAACAAACAAACTAAACTGCTATCGAAACTAATCCTGGAAACGGCAACTTTACTGTTCGAACTAGCTAAGAGCAACCGGCTAACCTTACATTGTATACCGACGGACTGGCTAAGTCTGGTTTGGTTGAGGCCTTCGTTGGACCGGAACCTTCATTCGGAGTAAGCAAATCCCTATCCAAACACCTCATGCAAAATTGGGCGCTAGCGGAGGCAAACAAATACTGGGCGCAAACTATAGGACAGAAATGCACAAAACGGCTTATCACAGTACTAGGTCAGCCTTCGTGAAAGAAATAGTGGAGCATTCAGAAGTGGCAGAGCTAAGTCACCCACAACTTATGAAATTCATAATACAAACTGGAGTTTTTCAAAAAGCATCCGCGATCGTCATCCCTAATGGACATTATCAGCCTTATAATGTAAATAGTTTCAAGACGTAAACGAAAACGAAACATGTTTTTCATGAGTTTTGTTTTGTGCTTTTCGTCATTTTTCGTTTGTTTGACAACTGCGCATAACAAAAGTCGAGTGAAATCCACTAAACGCAAAAAATGCTTGTTGTTGGTATTTTTACATGCTTTGCAGATTTTATCAGCTACGAGTGCTATAATGTCGAGAAACCACGCGTAAGCAAGAAGGCTATCGTCTAGTGTAAAATTGTTTGTGTTTTGCAACTTGTCGAATTGTATGTGTCGAATTTGTATGTGTATAGTGTTGCCGACACGCATTTGCACTGAATTCTGCCCGAAATCTTTGCGTTTCTAGAAATTACTTATAAAAATACTTCAAATACTGTACACATGGCAACATTTTCTGTCTGCAATACGAACGAAAAGCTTCTATTATACTAGTTTGGCTCGTTTCGTTTTCATTAGTGTTTTCGTCTTGAAACTATTTACATTATAAGGCTGTATGCTTATTCTATGATGTTATGAACCTAAGCTTGATAAATACATAAGTTGTGTCAAATAAAGTACGATAGTGCCAGTAACCCCTCAAACAAAGAGACATTCCATTTACATTGGCTAGCGTTGGCTAGTAACTTTAAGACGTTCCATTAAAATAAAATTGAAGATATTTGAACATTAAAAACCGAATACTCATTTCCAGCATGCACATTCGAATATACTTATGGAATAGAATTTAGATTACACTTACATTTTATTTTTATGAAACTAAATTATGTATTAAGTTTATAATTTTGTTTCACTAAAATAATCGAAAATGCATTCCTTTTTAATAATTTTTTAAGAAAGCACTTATTTTTAACAATTTATGAAACGAAATGGTTGATGTTTATTAGTTTTATAACTTTTATTATCTTACTTATGATTGGATTTATTTCTTGCTTTATTGCCGTTAGAATTCCTGCTGGAATTTGTGGATGTGGTACTGGGGGAGGTGGCATCACTGCATCTGGATGATTCATTTTCATGTGTCGCTTTAAATTACCACGCTCGACAAAAGCTTTACTGCACAAGGTGCAAGCATGTGGCTTTTCTCCAGAATGTGAACGCATGTGTGAGACAAGGTGTCCTAAAATAAATGTTTTTATCGTTATTAGTTTATGTAAATTATAATAATTATATAATTATATTTTTACCTTTGCAAATAAAATTTTTTGGACATTTTTCGCATGCAAATGGACGTTCACATTCTTGGCCTTTAGTGTGACTACGCTGATGGAAGAGTAGGTTTCCCTTAAGTGGAAAAGATTTTCCACATGTTTCACAGGCAAACGGCCGGTCTCCAGTATGACATCGGGACATGTGATTGATAAGATGTTCCTTACGAGTAAACGGTTTATTGCATACGTTGCAACAATGTGGGTTGTCACTTGAATGTTGACGCATGTGATTATTAAGATGCTCCTTACGTGTGAATGTCTTCTGACAATATTCGCACTTATGCGGTGAGTCGCCGGTGTGCAGTCGAATATGATTGGTCAAATGTTCCTTTCGGGTAAAAGTTTTCTTGCAGTAACTACAACGATGTGGTGATTCACCAGTATGCTGACGGACGTGGTTTGTTAGGTGCTCCTTGCGGGTGAATGTCTTAGTACAAAAAGTGCACTTGTGTGGTGACTCGCCTGTATGTTGACGTATGTGGTTAACCATGTGATCTTTGCGAGTAAACGCTTTGGTACAGTAGGTACATTTGAAGGGTGTCTCACCAGTATGTTGGCGTATGTGATTTACTAAGTGTTCCTTTCGTGTGAAGGTCTTTAAGCAATACGTACAGCGATGCGGCGATTCTCCGGTATGCTGTCGAACATGATTCAGCAAGTGCTCCTTACGAGTAAAAGTTTTCGAGCAAAAGTCGCAACGATGAGGTGTCTCCCCTAGAGGATGGGTGGAAGGATCTGTTACAAATTTATAAAATATGTAGTTATATGCCTACAAATACAAACCTGTGTGCCACAAAATATGATTGGTGAAGTGCTCTTTTCGACTAAAACTCTTACCACAGATCTCACATCGAAAGGGTGTGTCATTTGTGTGAGATCGCATATGATTGGCCAAATGCTCTTTTCTTGTATACTTCTTACCGCAGACTTCACATTGGTGGGGTGTTTGTCCTGAAACCAAAATTATAAATTTGATCTTATTTAATATTTATAACTTCTGAAATATATATAGTATATACAGGGTTAGACGACAGAACTGTTACCTATTCAAACGACCAAAATTTTTGTGGGTGAAATTATTTTTTATTAATTCAAATTACAAAAATGTGTGGAAATAATAAAAATTTTAGAACTTTAGCTCGATGTGGTCACCTTTTGCCTTGACTATCGTCTTCAAACGGTTAAAAAATTAGTTGCATGCTGCACGAATATGATCTTTCGGTATTATGGTCCATTCTCGTACAATGGCTTTCTTCAGCGCATCCACACTGGCATAGTTTTTAGTCCTCACCTTGCTCTCCAAAATGGCCCAGATGGAATAGTACATCGGATTGGCATCTGGCGGATTCAAAAGCCATTGTGAGGACGATGTGAAGTGTGGAACATGATTTTTTAACCATTCTTGGTTCACCTTTATGAGACGGTACCGAGTGTTGTTGGAATGTCCATGGTGTACGACCGAAATTTGCGCGCCCACGGCTTTAAAGCAGCTTCCAAAACATTTTTCCGATAATAAGTCGCATTGACTTTAACACCAGGCTCGATGAAAACTATTGGACAGCCCCCAACGACCACATGGTCACAGCTGCCCAAGTGGAAAAATTGAGATGGAAAATGACTTCGAGTTCACGATCATTTTGGGAGTTTATGAACTGCTCAAATCCGCCAGCGCAAGCTACCTAAGGCGTGGCTAAACGGCCCCACTCTGATAGCAGAGTACTGAAAACTAGAACCTCGTATGCAGAAGCCGCTAGAGAATGGGACGACAGGCTTTGTTTTGCCGTCATTGACAAAAGCAAGCCGGGTGGTAGGATCGGTGACGAGAACCAGGAGAAACTTGAATGATGCCCATACGGACCTCATTCTTACCTCCGATAATGGTTTGCCGGTTATCCAAATCGACCACTACCGGTTTTCTAAGGGTATATTTCTAGTAAAGGTAGCTACCGAGGGCTGTATTGAAGGACTATACAGGATGGAGAGCAATTTGCCAGAGCTTTGGGATGGAGCTCAATTGCGACTTGTCGCAAGGAAGGAGCTTAAGAAACTATTTTCCTGCGTGGCCATGTTACGAATATACAGTATTGTGTATAACCTAAGCAACATTTCCTGTTACAGTGAATAAAGTTCCATAACATTATTAACCATTAGAGGTGAGCGATTCCGTGATTTTGCCGGAGCAGCTCCGACCTGTGACTGTGACAGTACTGTCACAGGTATAAAAACCCGTGACTCGTGACAAGGCATTCGCTATAAAACGAGTGCGCAAAAACGTGCTAGATGCATTAAAAATAACGGCATTAATTTAAATCTGCTTTGGTTTCGTTCGCTTTTGCTATAAGAACTATGAACATTCTATGTGAAGCTATGAACATTCGTTAACTTTAAAAACATTCATATTTTACAGAAGTATGAATTAATACAGACACCAATTTTAAGTAATTGAAACTACTGATATACGACTACAAAAAACATTCTTGTATTAATATTTTATTACCAAAATCATATTTGTATTTTTTCAAAATATTGAAGGCAAAATCGTATTGAAAGTGTAACATGTTATTAAGTTCATTCGGTATTTTAAAATACGCATTTTTAAAATTTGTATTTGAGCTACATGTTCATAGCCTAAGGTAGAAAAAAGAATTGCTACCTAGATATTTACACATAGAAACTTTCATTAATGTCTTCAGTAGTATCCAAAATATCGAACAAATATCGCAAAATATCGAGTAAAACACGTAATTCCACAAAATCCAGACAGAAAATCCCTGATTGAGACAAATTGCAAAAAACGGCATCACTGCTTCTAGTTGGGACAATAACTCGTTCTAACAATAACGAAACGCTAGAGCAGCAAACTGTGACTCGTAGTTGCATTTCAATGAAATCACAGTTCGTTAAATATCGTTCCGCTGTACCTGTGACGGCGTGTCACAGGTTCGAAGTGTTTTCAATCGCAACTGCGACTCGTGATTTTGTGTACCTGTGACAAAATCACAGGTCGGGAAATATCGCTCAGCTCTATTAACCATTAAGTTATAACAAAGAAAATTACATTTATTTACTTCTTAATATGTTGTTATTATATATCCAAACAACAACAAATTTTCTCTCCAATAACGGTAAATATGAAAAGAAAACCAAAAATAACTAAAAATATCATGTGCAAAACCTAAGCAACTTAAGCTAATATTTAGTATAATAGCCATTATTTTTTATACAGCTAAACAAATTCGATGGATTGATTCAAGGATGGATTGAGATTCAATTAGCTTTGTAATGCTGCTGTTTGGGATGTTTCCCCCTTCTTCCTTTACTGCAGTCACCAAATACTTTTTGTTTTTAAGCGCCTAGTACCTACGCAAGGTTTTAGTATTCAAAATAGGTTTCCGATCGGATATAAATCGGTTGACTGCGCCGGCCAGTAAGCACCATTACCTCTTTAGAATTACATGAGTCCTTAACATAATTTGCGGTATTTTTTGGGTAGCTTTCGTGTTGAAATTGCTATTTCAGAGGCATCTCCTATTCGATATGTATGGGAAAATCGATCCACCACGCCTTCTATTCCATAGATAGAATAAATCCCACTAACAGGAAAGCTTACAGAAATCATTGCACTTCTTCGTCCATGCTTAACTTTCCGCTTACAGTACAGTGGATTGAATAGCGGATGGTTACATAATTTCAACAAAATTATTTTAACTGCCCTATAAACAAACCTCTTTTGAAGATGCTTTTTTTTAATCATAGGCTCCTTTGATGCTGAATAACTTCTCAGATCAGCTTCAATAGCGTGCCTACGTATGGTACTGAGGAAAAAAATGGATTCTTTTTTATTAAAATACAGATTTCTCGATCATCTCGAACATTATTTATAGGGCACTTAAAATAATTTTGTTACCAGGACTCCCTGAAGACCCTGTGCACAACCAAAGGACGGCCGTTCTTGCTGTCAACCACCGTCACCATAAAGATGGGGAATAAGCCTCCCCGAAGGTCTGCTGCTTCAGCGATCACTGGGGCGCAAATGAACCACATGAGGACGATGGGTCGACAGCAAAAACGAAGGCAGAGGACCAAGGCCGTCCTATAGGAGACCAGAGAAACATCGTAGCGGCCATAGAAGAGGGGTCGGATTTGAACGAAGAGGTTACCACAGGAAAAGAACCTGCTATCGTCTCCGGTATGTTGATTACCCAAATAAACAGGATAAGTGTGACTTAGGACCACCGCTATCGGAGGAACTGGAGGCGCTGAAGACCTATGCGGAGAGATCAGATAAAAGATTATTAGTAGGATGTGATGCTAACGCTCACCATACTTCTTGAGACAGTACAAATTGTAATGGCAGGGGGGTAGCGTTATTTGACTTCCTTAAAGCCAATGACCTGATGGTCCTGAGGGAAGTATTGACGTAACCTTCTGTAATAACCTGTAGAGCAGGTCAGGTATTGCCATGTCCCTGCGCATTCCTTCTGGGATCACATCTACATTAGTTTTAAACTCATTGATGTAGAAATGTAGGCCTAAATTCAAGGAGAGGATGGAAAACTGGGTAGGGTGCAATCAAAAAGGAAAACTACATTATTATTATATACTCTGAAGACAAATTCCCCAGGGCACAAAGATTGGCTGATACCCGAGCTGAAAGACCGACGAAGACACTGTCGGAGGCTTTTTAACCGAGTGAAAAAGTTAAGTACGACCACGCTTTGGAATGACTACCATGATGGGCTAAGGGAATACAAGAATAAACTTAGAGAGGACAAGAGACTCCTGGAGGTTATTCTGCGAACAAGTTGACTCAGTAAACGAGGCAGCTAAGATCAAGAAATTACTATCGACTACTAGTGACAGAGAAGGACGGCGTTCCAGTAAGGGACGTTGAGAGTTCTATAAAGACTCTAATGAGCCAACACTTCCCAAACTGTCTTGGCGCATATACGCAAACCCACAAGACAGGGATGCATGACCATAGGGATGGAGTGACGATAACACGTCACATTATGAAAGAAAAGCCATAAAGAGCTTTAAACGTCTCTTGAAGCCGCTAACGGAGTAAGGCCTTCACGTAGTCTTCTTCTTTTTGAGGTTGTGTCAAATAGGCTTTGGTCGAGGTGGAAAGACAAACCTAGAAGACTAAAGCCCGACGCAGTAGTAATCGAAGCAAAGGGAGAGCTGTCGTGCGCAGAAATCCTACGTAAAGTAAAAGCGGACCCAAAGCTTGGCGACCTCAGTGAATCTGTAACTAATATACGGAGGACCCAGAAAGGAGAACCAGAACGGTGAAAAGGCACAATTTAGATCCATAATAGTAGATACTCTAGGTAATCAAGCGGCGACGGTAGCCTAAAGCCAAGAGTCCGGATTGACATAGACGAAATTACCACTAGGGAGGACGTCCATGAGGCTATTAGATCTCAATCCAGTGTTAAAAGCGTAGTTTTAGAGGATGTCGTAAGCCTGAGGAAAGCATACGGCGGAACTCAAACGGGAACAATCAACTTAACAGCTGACAATAGCTTGCAGATGCGGCAAAGAGGGCCACATTGCAAAGGAGTGCAATAACGATCCGCTCTGCATGTTCTGCAAAACAGATGTGGCGAAAGATGCCAAACACTCAGCAGACAGGAACAGTTGTCCCTTATTCAGGAAGGCGTTAACTGAGCGTGGTGCAAAATGAAGATTACCTTGAATCATTGTCAGGCCGCCGAAGACCCAGTTGGTCAATCGGAGAGTTCCAAGTTATGCTAGATAGACTGGTAGCAGATGCCAGATCAAGGTTCCCAATTATTATAGGCGATGATTTCAATGCATGGGCAATCGAATGGGGGCAGCCAATTCACTAACGCAAAGGGCCGGAGCATCCTTGAAACGTTCGCATTACTAGACGTCGAATTGGTAAACACTGGTAGAGTGGACACATATAACAAAGTCGGTGCAAGCTCCATTATAGACATAACTTTCGAAATCAAAACGAATAAAAGGAAAGCTACACAACATCGCAAAGTACAGGGTCCCAGGTGGAAAGACAAAGACTTTGATGAGGAAACGTTCGAAGAAATAATTGCATCCTATAACCCGAAACACCTATCAGCTGAACTACTCTCGCAACAGCTTACTTCAAGGATAACGACCGCATGTGATGCATCGATGCCTCGTCAAACAATATGCAAGCGAGCACCGTCATGCTACTGGTGGAACGATAACATTCGTTCCCTAAGAGGTAACTGCCTTAAAGCCAGGCGGCGAGTACAGAGGTCGAGGGGTAGACCAGAGTTCTCGGATGAGCTTAAGAAATATAAATGCTCATGCAAAACCTTGAAGGAAGCCATAAAATCAAGCAAGATCGCCATGGTTATTTTTGAAAATACCTGCACAGATTCGGGCATGATAATTCCCCGTTATGCCCAAGCTGTGCGGAGGAGGAAGATGCGGCCAACGTATTTTTTCAGTCCACGCGATTTAGGATGGAAGTATTATCCACATCTCAATCGCAAAACATTATCAGTTGTATATTTCAAACCGAAGAGAATTGAAATGAAATTAAGTTACTAGTCACCAAGGTGTTTCTGGAACTCCGAAAACTCGAAAGACAGCGATACTCTGAAAATAATGAGCACTAATAGCGGTGTGACAAACCGCTAATCTTCGCTCTCCTGCTAATCTTCGGACAAATTTGTGTTTCGGACGCTTTGTGCCGAATATTTCAAACTTTGACTCGTCGGTCCAGGGCACTTTTTTCAATCTTCCAACGTCCAGTCCAATATTTATGTGACCCAGGCTTTATTTTATATTCTGTACGTAGAAGTGATTTTAACAAAGCAATCCGCCCATGCAAACCTGCTTTCACTTAAATGCCTTTTGACTGTTTCAAAATCTATGGGTTCAGGTCGAGCTGCGTTTATTTCATCCATAATTTCCGATGCTGTTTTGGTTCTGCCATGTTTAACTATCACTGCGATTCTCTGATCTTCTGCTGGTGTTATTTTTGCGGCCCTGATCGCTTTTTTGCATAAACTGCCAATAGCATTTCGATTGATCTTTCTTTAAACAGGATTAAGGGACAAAATTTATATTATATTTTCAAAAAAAATTAACTCTTTAGTGTGGTACCTAAATTAATGCGTCGTGCGTTTTGTTGCTGTCAAAATGAAATTGGAACACGCAGTCTTATGGAAGTGGCTGAAATAAGCAACGCACTGACGGAGAGCATTCGGATTTCCAATTTTTGTATGCGCTACGAAGTGAAGTTGGCAGCAAGTTAGAAAAATGTTCATGTGCATGTGAACGTGAAAAGACTTCTTGTCAGAAACATATGTTGTTGCAACGCAATAATTTCGGTTCAGCGCAGCGTCCTTTTGAAGAAGCAGTGATCAAGGCAACGCACGACGCACTAATGTAGGTACCAGAGATCTGCATGAGTGCACTCACTCCACCAAGCCGCTTGCTATCTTAACACAACTATGAATGTCTGCATGATTCACATTCACAAACTATGAATGCCTACATAATTCACATTCACAAACTATGAATGCCTGCATGATTCACATTCAAAAACTATGAATGTCTGCATGATTCACATTCACAAACTATGAATGTCTGCATGATTCACATTCACAAACTATGAATGCCTGCATGATTCACATTCACAAACTATGAATGTCTGCATGATTCACATTCACAAACTATGAATGCCTGCATGATTCACATTCACAAACTATGAATGCCTGCATGATTCACATTCACAAACTTCAAGTGGTAGAACCAATTGCGCTTAAATGAGCGAGCATTTGCGATGGCATCTTACACTGGCAAAACTAAGAAAAATTAAATATATATTCTAACATTTGCTTTTAATAAGAAAATGAGGATTCCTTTATAATATTAAAACATGTCGTTTTGAAGCAAAACACTAAAATTACAATTTTTTTCAGGAAATAAAAAATATTTTTCGTAATTAAATATTACATTTTTTTCAAAAAATAAAAAAACCTATAACTTGATTTTAGTTATTATTAAAACCGAGTCAAAGGAGTACAGAATTAAAGCAGTTTGAATATATGTTCCTAGATTTTAAAGCATATGTGACACAAATCTCACGTAAACATTCCAGTTTTTCATTACAAAAATGCTTTCGTATGCATACATTTTTTAAGTGCACTTTGAAAACTGGGACTTCGAAGCGTCTTGCTGCGAACCCTTCGTCGTAAAGAACCGGTTCTCTTCAGTGATCATAAGGTTGTCGTTTACCTTCAACTGCCTGGTCAAACATGATCGCCTGGTAATTTGAGTCAGCCCAATGTATTCATAAAGCATTCATTTCCATTCATATTTGGGAAATTATCTTGAATTCCACTACTTGAATGAGCCTAAAGACTCTATTCGAGTGCTTGACACGCTTATATAATCAGGCGACCATGTTTACCTGCAACAATTGCGGACTGCATAGTCTTCGGAAAGATTCTTTTTCAAAAATATAATTAACGCTTCAAGCTTTGCAGTAGGTGGAAAAGGGATGCAAAGCCTTGATGAGAAAACGACAAGTGATAGATCAGTTTTCAGCTATGCCTACACGCGATTGGATACCACTTGAAACATGGTCGC
>OX451347.1:38128359-38161197 GCA_949629155.1 Myopa testacea | reverse complement strand
GATACCACTTGAAACATGGTCGCCTGATTATATAAGAGTGTCAAGCACTCGAATAGAGTCTTTAGGCTCATTCAAGTAGTGGAATTCAAGATAATTTCCCAAATATGAATGGAAATGAATGCTTTATGAATACATTGGGCTGACTCAAATTACCAGGCGATCATGTTTGACCAGGCAGTTGAAGGTAAACGACAACCTTATGATCACTGAAGAGAACCGGTTCTTTACGACGAAGGGTTCGCAGCAAGACGCTTCGAAGTCCCAGTTTTCAAAGTGCACTTAAAAAATGTATGCATACGAAAGCATTTTTGTAATGAAAAACTGGAATGTTTACGTGAGATTTGTGTCACATATGCTTTAAAATCTAGGAACATATATTCAAACTGCTTTAATTTTGTACTCCTTTGACTCGGTTTTAATAATAACTAAAATCAAGTTATAGGTTTTTTTATTTTTTGAAAAAAATGTAATATTTAATTACGAAAAATATTTTTTATTTCCTGAAAAAAATTGTAATTTTAGTGTTTTGCTTCAAAACGACATGTTTTAATATTATAAAGGAATCCTCATTTTCTTATTAAAAGCAAATGTTAGAATATATATTTAATTTTTCTTAGTTTTGCCAGTGTAAGATGCCATCGCAAATGATCGCTCATTTAAGCGCAATTGGTTCTACCACTTGAAGTTTGTGAATGTGAATCATGCAGGCATTCATAGTTTGTGAATGTGAATCATGCAGGCATTCATAGTTTGTGAATGTGAATCACGCAGACATTCATAGTTTGTGAATGTGAATCATGCAGGCATTCATAGTTTGTGAATGTGAATCATGCAGACATTCATAGTTTGTGAATGTGAATCATGCAGACATTCATAGTTTTTGAATGTGAATCATGCAGGCATTCATAGTTTGTGAATGTGAATCATGTAGACATTCATAGTTTGTGAATGTGAATCATGCAGACATTCATAAATTCGTGAGTGGCTCACAAGCGCAAATATGGGCATTCATGCAGTTCTCTGGTAGGTACCACAGTTACTCAACGAAAGTTAATTTATTATGAAATTTGAGAAAAATAAGATGACCCTTCCTGCATCCATATTTTCTAATAACCCTTGTAAAAAATTTGTAAAAAATGGGTTTTCTTTTACCCATACTTATAATGGGAAGTTTCATAAAAACGGGTAATTGATTTATACTACCTGATTGCGGTACATACTATAAATATAATAATTGGGGCAAAGACTTATGGCTGATTGTGTATACATATATATTTCATAAGTTTTGCTTACCAGTGTGCCACATGTAATGGTTGACATAGTGTTCCTTGCGTGTAAATGACTTCTTGCAAATGTCACAACGATGTGGTGTCTCGCCAGTATGCTTGCGCACATGATTAACCATGTGTTCTTTGCGGGTAAATGTCTTAGCGCAGTACTGGCAACGAAATGGGGTTTCGCCGGTATGGGATCTAAAATGATTATCCAAATGTTCTTTGCGGGCAAATGTTTTTTGACAAATGGTACAAGCAAATGGTTTGTCAGTCGAGTGTCGCTTCATGTGGCGCTCAAGGCTCGCGTTGTTTGCAAAAACATTGAAACAAATAATACAAGTAAACATTGGCCCACCAATGTGAATCTTGCCATGACGTGTCAAATCTTGTGATGTTGTAAAGCCCTGCCCACAAACCTGACAGTTAAATGGTTTTCTTTCGCTGTGATAGCGCCGATGTACTATCAATTGATAACGAAATTGAAACATTTTGCCACATATGTCACAGACATGGTTTCCTGTAGCAATTGGAGTGCCATCAGGTGCTAATGTTATAGCTGTAGCTTGATCTCCACCAATACCACCTTCCATTTTAGGCATAAGTAGTTCGCTAGGTCCACCAACAGCACCTGTCGTTGTTACACTAGTTGTTCCACTAGCGATTGTTGTTGTAAGATTAGACGTTCTTACAGGTGAAGTAATACCGGATCCGGAGGTGGTGTCAGTTGTCGAAATAGTAGCTTCAGAATTACCGGCTGTCGTAATGGTAGTTCCGTTCGGATGTGCAGAAGAGTGTGTGGTTGCTTGATGGTTCATTACTTCACCATGTATTTTTCCAAAAACTTCATGATAAGTAAATAATTGGGAAATATCTTCTATGTTAACTTTGTACATTTCAATGCCTGGTGGCGGTTTAGTTATCTGCTGATCATGTTGGTCTTTGTTATCCTGTTTTGAAGTACCCAATGTTATTGTGGTACCCCCTGAAGAAGTCGTTGGAGTAGTTGAAGTTGTTGCATGTTGCATTATCATTTGTTGGTTAACTTTTCCATTAGCAGAATATGATTTATCCTCTTTAGAATTATCCTGTTGATGGGAATGTTGTTGAACAGCAATATGCTGCTGTTGTGCAACATGTTGTCTGTTGTCATCTGATGATGACATAGTCGCTACAAAACAAATAAGCGAAATTTATTTGAAATATATGAATTATGAAGTTACCATGAACGTGCATTTGTTGTTGCTGCTGCTCAACAGACGGATGTCGCTGGGTTGTAATTATCGTACCGTTTGGTAATTGCTGTGAAATTGTTGCGTTGGTCAACATTGGTTCCGCTATCTGTAGTGTCGATATACTGGCGTTACTAGTTACAGAGTCGTTTTCGATCCTCGACGTTGGCAAAGACAAAGAGGTTCCTTTTGAAAGTGTCTGGCTTGCCGTCTGACTTATATTTACATGCGTTGCCAACGGAGGCGCAAACGAGGAATTTGTAGACGCTGTAGTTGCACCAATATTATAAGATGTTTGTCCTGATCCCTGAAAAAGATTGGTAACGACCCAATATTTTCCCAGCTGTAAAACGTTGTAAAAGTCAGCATAATAAAAATTCTAAGTTAACAAAGGTTCTTTAAAGATATTTAACAACTCTAAACTATTTCAGTATTTAGGACGATTCAATAAAATCAAAATCGATTTGTTTCGGCTCTTTATCTTTATTGTATACTTTGTATTTTGGGTACATGTATTTGTAATAGTACAAAATGAGGTTTAACAATGCTCCTCCTACAACCATCTATCATTCTGCACCCCAGCAGAAACTGGCGCTCGCTTGTTACAAAAAAGGGACTATTATTCTCGTGCAGGATTCGGAATGCAGAAACCACACACCGCCGTTTCTGGACAGTGCAATCGTTTGTGATAACGTTCCCTGGGGTTGTCAGGGCATCAATATGGGTTGTTCTACTTTGCTGACAGATGTGAAAATGTGCTTCAGTATATTCCCAAACGTTCGTACTGTTCGGAAACGTTTGAATATTACTCTTTAGATTCACAAGTTTTACATAAATAATAGTAATTTTCTCTCAGAGTATGCAAAATTTGCATTTGGTATGGATTTGTATTGTTTAAATAGTTCACGTTAATTTTTTTACTCAAGTAATTTAAGGAGGATCTTTTAGTAATTTAAGCGAATTTCGAATTATTTCTTGTCGAACTTGAAGCACATGTTCTGGCATCTCTACTAATGTTTATACTCACGCTGTAGCATATTTAAAATTTAAATAAATTAAATTTTAATTTAATTAAATTTTATTTTCTTTTAAATCAACTTCTTTCCTTTCGTCTAAAATAATTTGAACTTCTTCAGGCGTCAAATATCTTGGTAATAATGACATGACGAATCGTTTTTACTCAAGGATTCTCAGAGTTATTAAAAGTCTAAAATCAAGATTTGGATTAACAGCCTTATAATGTAAATAGTTTGAAAACGAAAACGAAATTTACGTTTTTCACGAATTTTGTTTTGTGCTTTTCGTAATTTTTCGTTTGTTTGACAACGGAGCATATCAGAAGATCGAGTGAAATACACTATACACAAAAAACGTTCGTTGTTGGTGTTTTCACATGCTTTGCAGATTTTATCGGCTACGCGTGGTATAATGGATCGGCAGTTTCCAGGAAAAAAGTTGATAAACCACGCGAAAGCAAGAAGGGTATCATCTAGTGTAAAGTTGTTTGTGTTTTGCAAGTTCTATGTCGAATTTGTATGTGTTGCCGACACGTATTTGCACTGAACTCTACACTAAATCTTTGCGTTTCTAAATATTACTTATAAAAATGCTTCAAATATTGCACGTTTCAATATTTCAACAACGAAAGTCTGTAGTACGAACGAAAACCTTCTATTATACTCGTTTGGCTCGTTTCGTTTTCGTTTTCATTTGTGTTTTCGTTTGCGTTTTCAAACTACATATTTATATTAAGGGTATTCGTGAAACGGCGTAACGCGGCGTAAGTGAGGTATATCGCGTAAATCGTATTCGGCGTAAATCGGCGTATTTATTTTTGTATGAAAAATTATTTACGCCATTTAACCCACGATTTTGTGGTGTAAGTGATTTACGCCACACTGCGTAAATGTCAAAATTGTGTCAAATATATTGTACTGTTATTTTTGAAATGACAAGTGAAAAATTAGATAATCGGCGTGGTATGACCGACAATTTTTATTTGGAAAATTTTAAAAGTTTTGGTAACTTTTGTGAACAATGGTTATGGTAAATATATTACAACACTTGATAATTGAAATTCTAATAGATAAATTTTACAGAAATCTGAAATTCACGGTAAGCGGCTGCGAGTGAAACCCACTTACCGGTGGACACAAAAGGAAACTTTTGATTTATTGGTTGCCCCTTCATCAGCTTCGGAGTCTGAGGCAACAGTCTGGAATAAGTTGTCACCGCCGTTTTCACAAATGATGTTGTGTAAAATACAGCACACAAGAATCCATAGACAAGCATTTTTACAACTCTTCTTGTTTTTAATCTGAATTTTCAGTTCTTTTAAGCTTCCAAATCTTTCTTTAACAATTCCAAAGCAGTGCTCTATTCTAATACGGTATTTGCTAAAAGTCTTGTTAAATTTGGCCCGATTTTCTGCCATATTCAAAACCGAATTTTCACGATATGGAGTTAGAAGAAACGGCGTTAATTTGTAGGCGCTATCGCCGGCGAGCCATTCTGCGTTTGAAAAATATTCGTGTGGTCTTCGCGACAAATCGCAATTATTAAATATTCGACTATCATGCACGCTTCCAGAATAGCCCAGAACAACATGTCGAATACGAAGCTTGTAGTCACAAACTGCTTGAACTTTTAAAGAATAATTTTGCTTTCGAGAGAAGTAAGCTTCAGGATCTTCTGATGGCTTCTCAGCTAATTTAATTTCTGTTCCATCAACATAGCCAATGCAATATGGCATTTCAAAAAATGTTGTGGAACATATCTGCCGACGTTCTTCTGCACACGGCCAGGAAAGAAAACGGCTTTTTAATTTCGCAATTGCTGTGAAGATCCTGTATGTAATAGTTTGTATAGTGCCTCCGTCTCCTATGCCAAACAAACGAGCAATTTTAGAGATCGACGATCCCTCTCCACAGCTGCCCAGTCTGTACAAGACAATAATCAATTGCATTTCCAATGATATTTGCAAAGATGAACGTGGGGCACTGAATACAAAATCATTTTTTATTTCTTCCAATACAAAATAAAATTTCTCTATAGACATGCGAGCTATCTCCTTAAATCTTCCTTCGTCGAGATTTGGAAGAACATTTGTTCGGAAATATTCCGATTTTGCCACTGAACCGTGAACAAAAGGTATTGCATACCTAATTTGATGCACCATAGACACGTTCAGTAAATATTCTTCCAATATTTTGTTAATCTCGTTTTGCCGAATTCGCTCTAGATACATATATTAATAATCCAAATTATTTTAAAACATTAAAACATTAAACCAACCTTTATTTCCTCCAAAAGTGTACTTTAAAAGTACATTAAAGATGCAATTTTTCTCCAACACACGAATTAATTTTCTTTTTTCACTCAGCTTTGGCATATTGAATATTTTATTCTGATATTCTGATATCTTTATTCTGAAGACTGTGTTCGAAATTTTTTCCTGTCAGCTGTTTTTTATTTACGCTGGATACATATTTATCATTTCTGAGGTGCCTTCATGAAACCGATTGGTGTAAATAGTTTTGTTTACGGCGGCTCATTTTTACGCCGTTTCACGAATACCCTTATTATAAGGCTGTTAGTAAAAATGGAACACGTTGATGACCTCGATGTAATTATGGATCGAAAATGTTTTTAATGTGATCTTAAATTTTATAATTCTAGTTCGATGGAATTTTAGGTTACACTAAAGCTTTTAAGACTAAAAATACCTTCATCAGAACAATACATAGATTTATACTTGGTTGTGGTTTTTTTTGTTTATGTGTTTAAACATTATTTAGTTTATAATATATTTACAATTTTTTTATCTAAAAATTCTGTGGATTAGATACTCTGCTGAGAATTTGTTATCGACATCTGTACAAAGTACACCTCGTGTCAAAAAAAGCCGCACTAATAATTTTTCATTATTCGTGCAAAAATCAATAAAACAATGAAAGCTACTTGCTCGGTTGTACTTTACATATATTATGTGATCTCTATAGCCTCTACCTTTGAAAAATCTTGTAGTAAAAAACGATGATGCTTCAGTTCGTAGAATGCATTCATCGGAATAGCTTTCTTTCGCCTTCCTTCGAACCTTTCCATCGGCCTAATTATATTGAATTTTGATTCGTCGGAAAATATGACATTCGCCAATCGAATTCGGCCCATTCCAATAGTTCTTTTTTCATATCCTTTCGAACTTCAAGCCCCATATATTTTAGGCGTCTTTGGACAGTTCTTTTGCAGATCTCCATTCTGAGGTTGTCCTGAAGGTTTCTCCTCAATTTCCTAGCTGTTTGAAACCGATTGCGAACACATTCATTCCAAAGACCGATCTTCCCGCTGTGTCTTCCACTTCCAGTTCTTTTGGTTTTCACTTCCAGTTTTTCTTTCAATCTTTCCGGTTTCTCGAACTTTTTTTATAAAATGAAAACTGTGCTTTCGTCGCAGACAATTATTTGCGAAATTGTTTTGTTAGAATAATTATAGCCACAAAGTGCAAATTTTCCTTTCCTTTTGTTCCTTTTGGCCTTTTTGTTCATTGCTTTCGATAATGTTTCTTTTAACTTTAAAGGTTTAATGTGCAAATTTTTGAAACTTTGTGTCTTTTTATAGCAAAAAATGTATATTGGGTCAAAATTATATTTTTTATTATTCGATTGAAACCTCTTCCTAAAATTTTTTACCTGACAAGCGGAAAATTTGCACTTTGTCAATGTTCGGCGTTTTTGGAACGGGGTAAAGTAGTTGTAGTTAATTGTGATGAAACTTAGATAAGTTATTGTACAAACGTCAATGATAAACTTGAATTTATTGCCTAGAAGGAGATTGTTATACTAAATTATCTCAAAAAAAAAGTGTATGCACGAGTTGTATGTACGTTATGCTACTCCGCCCCCAAGAGTTTTAAATGGGCGTGACACTTTTTTTACAAATACGAACGCTACAAACATTAAAGGTGAATACAATATAAAAAAGAGCCGTACAAAGCCGTTCAGCTGGTACTATTATATAGTAGTATTTTCCACATATTTTTCAAGAAAATTACAATAAATTGTGACTAGGTTCTTTTATGTCTTAATACTGTTACTTAAGTGTTTAGAAGATAGTAATGTTGTATTAAATACAAAGAAATATAATAGATTTTAAGAAATTAAGAATATTATAGAATGCTGGAAGTTGTTTTTAACCGAAATTATGTCTAATTAAATACAAAATTTTGATGAAGTGAGATCATAAAAATTGTTTACCTCGTTCAATTCTTGCGAGTTTCTTGTATGTGGAATTTGTGGTGGAGAATGTCGATTTCGCTGCTGATTAGTATCATTTTGTTGCTGATTTGTTGCCGACTCACCAGGAGTTGCAGATGCCTGTTCTGTATTCATTTTACCATTGAATACAAGTTTTTAACATCTTCTCGGTGCGCAAGTATACTAGATTTTCTAATGATCAAGAAATCTAACTGAAAATAATAGGGAACTAAATAAAACATTTAATACGATAAAAGAAAGAATTATTTCGTTTCATTCATTATTACATTCAAAATATGATCACTTTTCCTCACTTTCAGTATATTTTACGTAAGCTTCCTACAAATATAGGGCTACAAATATAGCCCTCAGTAAATAAATCGAAATAATTCTCAATCAGTAACTGCGACTCACATCGCATCGCAATCGTAGACAACTTTTTTATTAGAGTGCGCTTTTTTATGCAATTGTATTGGTGCACTTAAAAAATTCATCAACCATGCTATCCTCTCACTCTGATCCATGTTGCCGCCTCAAGCCGGAATAGAACAACTGTAACCATAACCATATAGCAAAAAATAAAAATTTCATATGAAATAACAAAATTTCCCAGTTTTAACTTTGCGTTACTTTTTGGGATTTATTCGGTATCCTTTGAAACTAATTTATAATTTTATGAATCAGTCTTCTACACTTTTCTTTTTTTCTAGTACTACTCACTGAAACTTGTTTATAACTACACAACACTGACGAATTTATTCTCATTAGGTAAACCAAAGAATATGACAAAAGTTCTGCTGATTATTCGTATACTTCACCACAGTTGATAAAACATTTTGTTTTACCTACTCAAGTTATTGATTACTAGCATATATAAAACAGCCCTAGAGATAGGACGCCATTAATCAATTACGGTTGTGAATAGCTGCAATAATTAGTCTTGAAAAGTTGGCGTGGATAGTTGCGTTGACTGAATACAACACACTAAAAAGAATCAAAATGAATGGTAGCAACATATACACAAAATTGCATGTCAGTGTTGCATTACGCCTAATCTGATTGGATGGGACTATTTGCGCGATATTGTAAATTTTTGATTGACCAAACTATCAAATTGTTTTTATTTTCTATACAAAGTTGTCAACTCTCAGTCCATTCATGAGAATTTTGCATAGGAAACAAAAGAAATTTGACAGTTTGGCCAAACATTTAATTGCAATTTCCGAGAATCAAATGTTTAGAATGACCTAAAATGCTGCACCGATTTTGGAACAAATGAAGAACAGCTGTCAAGCTCAGATTTTTTTTCTTTTTTTACCGTTATAATCGGAAGTGGCCATGTTTTTATCGGGTGTTCGTCAGCCATCTTGGGTTTATGACCGTTCGAAGGTCAAATAAATGGTACTAATAAAAGTCATTTATCTCATAAACTAAGTATGTAATACAATACTAAGTATAATATATTATAAACCATTTTAAAGGCATCACGCTTTCCAGAACTGTAATTTGCGTTTATACCATAATGTGTCAGTTTGGAAGAAAAAAATTGTGGTTTCAAGGTCAACTTATCACATTAACTTGTCACATCAGTATAACTCCTTAACCGCCGTGATATGGAAAAAATAAATTGAAGATATTCAAAATACCAATAGTACTTCGTTTGTTCCGCTCACATAGTTTATGAGATAAGTGACCTATATTAAACCATTTATTTGACCTTCAAACGGTCATAAATCCAAGATGGCTGATCAGCTCGCGAAAAAAACCAACCACTTCAGTTCCTGATGGTCTTAACTAACTGTAAAAAAAAGATGAATAAAATCTGATTATTGCAGCTAAGCGAAAGCTAAGCCTCCTTCTTAAAATTTAAAAAATATATAGGCTAATCATTCATTTTTCTTAGGAACAAATTAATAAATGAGGAAAAAAAGTACTAAAATTATAAAAAGTCGTTTTTCTCCACACGTAATGGTCTTTCGGCAAAATTTTATTTCATACAAATAAAAGTTATTTTAACTGTACTTTATAACGGTACGGTATAAGGATATCTTTAATGGTTTCGAAGATATAATGATAACAATTTCGGCGGGTTATAACTTCATTACTGGACGAGAACAAAAAAAGCTGTTGTTGTTGTAATCAGCATGAAAACCTGAAACAACAACTAACAAAAACTCGTTCTAGCGTACACGGAGTAGATTGTTGGCTGAGTACAAGTGTAACCAGTGTTTCATCACGTAGTCTGATCACAAAAAGGACAGTAAAATACCCACCGAATTTTGCTTGTAGCATAACCATAACCTATGGCCGTGCTTAATTTTACTACTCTAATTTTTGTGATCGGAGTCCCTGAAAAACGAGTGGTTACGCTTGTGTTACCCATGCTTGCTTTCTTCAAAAATATATAAGTTTTCTCACCTTCAACAGCAAGCCGTCTACTACGCAAATGAGAAAACGTATTATTTGAGATGTAGTTTTCGACGCAATGATAACGGAAAATATCGCATTTTCTCTTTTACCAGAGAGGCCGTAAGGCCGTGGTTATGCTATCGAGTTTTGCTTGGCAAGTAGGACTTTTTTTTTGTTGTTTTGTGTGTAAAAGAGAGAATTGTTTACACACAAAACAACAAAAAAAAGTCCTACTTGCCAAGCAAAACTCGATAGCATAACCACGGCCTAACCACGGTCTTAGTGTATACGCAGATCGAAAGCGTCAACTTCATAAATTCCCTGGCGCCAAAGAAATCGGCCCATTATTTTGGCACCACTTTCAAGTATTTTGGACGAAGAGTAGGCAACACATTTCCGTAAAAAAAGAGCGTAAGCTCAACGTCGGTGAGATAATAGAATCAATCCGATCGAAGCGTCATGACTCCGAGCGTCAGAAGGAGAAATTCTCACATAAGGTTTGTACAGTAAATTATTGTCTTGAAGTTGACGCTTTCGATCTGCGTATACACTTATGCTGTGGTTACGCTACCGAGTTTTGCTTGGCAAGTAGGACTTTTATGTTGTTGTTATGTGTGTAAAGGAAAGAATGGGTTATTTTTCCGTTTTCAACAGCACTCTCTCACACCGAGCATTAAAACTCGGTCTAGCGTACACCGAGCACACCGGTGTTGCTTAGTCACAATATTCACAAGTGTATTGAAGAATGTAGTGGATTGAAAAATGGACTGAACTGTTAAATTTATCAATGTATAAATGTATTTAAGTATATTCCTCTTATCGTTCCAAAATATTAATATAAACATTTGGTCTTCCATCGCGCCGAAAACTATATCTCAAATAATATTTTGTTTTTTACTGTTTTTTTTTTTTTTTTGTTTTTTTACAAGTTTTATTACTTGTGTAGTAGACGGGTTGAAGTGAGAAAAAATATTACATGTACAGTAAGACCTCGCTTAACGCTGTTTCGGTTTAGCGCTGACTTAGAATTTTATTTGTTTTTATAAGTATATTTGTTTATATGTATTGTTTTTATTTGTGTAAGAAATAAATGTTGGAGCAGATCGGGATCCGTCGGGTAACGCCAATCGTGTTGTTGTTGTAGCATGTGGAGCAGACCCCATCAACAACAAATTCATCTTTTGCCCCACTGGTTTCGGAGTTATAGAGATTTGAAATTTGAATTTATTTGCCTAATATCTCCTTAACTATAGAAGATACCCGGTATAGATGTATATCGTTAAAAAGGTAACTTAAATACCTTTCATTTATGTAAAGTAAGATATTTTTGGAGAAAATCCGGCCTTAACATTTTTAGTACTTTTTTTCCCATTAATTCATTTTTTTCTATAATTAACCCACATAATTGTGTGAAAAACATGAAACTAGATGGTATTAGCTTTCTATAGCTGTTTTTTTATCGTAATCGGTCCAATATTTTAGGAGGAAACGCTCTTTCAAACGTAATTAGTTAATTATTTTTTTGAATTTTACTACTCCGCTTTATATGAGTTTTACATGTTGTTTCACGCTACTACTTTTGCAATTATGTTCGTGGTGAGTATAAATTTGAAATTATGGAAGAGGATACCGTTATCCGTTAAAAATCTTTATATCGTGTTCATACCGCTTGTGTACGTACGTTGCGAGTACTCCTTGTTTTCGATTGTCGCAATTATTCTTAACATGACAAGTTTAATTCTATATAAACTGTTTAATTGTGAGAAGGATGGGCCTGTTTCTTTGGAAGTAATCCATCAACTACAAGAATGGAACTTGTTGCCGAAGGAAGGAACTTTGAAATGTCCACATGGGCATTTCTACAAGTTATCTTCGAGTAGCAAGATGAAGGATGGATTTCAATGGCAGTGCTACGAAAAATATTAGAACAGTTCCAGGAAGAGAGTACGCTGTAAATCCACTCTGTCCATATGCAGTGGAACTTTTTTCGAGAAATCAAGGCTGTCAATGTTTAAGATAGTATTATTTTTTCATCTATGACTGGAAAATGTCTCATTGCGTTTTCTCAAGAAGTCGTCATTCATGCAGTCGAGGGGCAGGATCCTACTGGAGGGCCCGGAAAATTCGTCGAGATAGACGAATCAAAATTTGGTAGAAGAAAATACCATAGGAGACACATGGTCGCGCGATTTTACATAAAAATTTTTCATTTTCTCAGTGTAGTCAGAGAAACAAGTAAAATACGTGAAGTGGGGTTCTTTGTAAACTTTAAACTGCGATTTCTCCTAAACTACTACACCGATTACGATAAGAAAAATAGTTATAGAAATCTAATAACATCTAGTTTCCTGTTCTCCGCAAAATTATGTCAGTTAATTACATATTTTACTTAATTAATGGGGAAAAAGAGAACTAAAAATATCAAAATCGCGTTTTCTCCAAAAATATGCGTTTTCCGGCAAAATCTTACTTTACATAAATAAAAGGTATTTAAGTTTAAAGGGCTGATTAGTCGTACTTAGCAGCACTTCGAAGAACATGACGTGCTATCAAAATCCACTTCTAGCTTATGGAAACGTGTGTATCCGATTAGTCGTACATACTTACAAGAGGAATATCAAATCCATTTTGATATTTTGCTAAGTTCGAACTAAGTGACAGCCAAAACGCGTAACCAGATCGAACTTGACGCTATTTTCGAAGATGTCGTCTTTGCTTGCCGAATTTATAGTTTAATGGGATTTCAATATAATATTATTTAAACAATTAATTTATACGAAATCACCTCTATTATAACAAAATACCGTAATAATATAAATAATGTAAATATAAATACTAAAATTTTGCTGATGATTGCAAATCGAAAGCAATTGCAATGTATGTATATCTAATCAAGTAAAATCCCACAAAACCAAAAAAATACCCAATTTCGAACATTAGATCAACTAGTGGCTACACTTGAAGTGCCGGTACCCCCTGCAACCCGTAAACAACTAAGTTCTTCGAAACTTATAAGTGCTATGTGCTAAGTACGACTAATCAGGCCTTAACGATATACATCTATACAGGATATCTTCTATAGTTAAGGAGATATTAGGCAAATAAATTCAAATTTCAAAGCGCTATAACTCTATAATGTTTTTCCAGCAAGAGTGTGTTGGATAGCTCGAAGCAAATGATAATCTCAAGGTGCAAGGTCAGGAATATAGGGTGGATGCATAAAGACTTCCCAGCCTTCTCTCTTAGTTTTTTTTCGAATCAACAAAGCTGTATCTGGCCTAGCATTGACTTGATGAAACACAACACCTTTCCTGTTGATCAATTCCAGAATCTTTTCCAATTTCTTGCTTCAACCGCATTAATTGCTGGCATTAGAGATTCGAATCAATCGTTTGGTCAAGCGGTACTAGCTCATAATGGATGATAACCTTGTAATCCCACCAAACACACAGCACCATCTTCTTTATCGTCAAATCCGGTTTTGCCACCGTTCTTGGAGCTTCTCCTTTTTTCGACCAAAACCGTTTTCGAACAACATTATAATACGTGGTACACTTTTCATCACCTGTTACCAGACGTTTAAAAAATGGCTCGATTTCATTTCTTTTGAACAGCGAATCCCAGATGGAAATTCGGTGCATTAGTTTGCACTCAGTCTATGAGGCATCCAAACATCGATCTTCTTTGTTAAACCAACTTTATGTAAGTGTTTTGCGGTCGATCTTCAGTTCCTGCGCGATGTTGTGACTGCTCACATGAGGGTTTTCTTAAACCTTAGCAATAATTTCATCGACTTTTCGGTGATAGGTCGCAATAAACATGACGAGGAACATCTTTCACTTCAAAATTCCCAGAACGAAAGCGAGTGAAGCATTTTCTGGCAGTTGATTGCGATACAGTACCTTCGCCATAAAAATAACAAATCTTTTCACACGCCTGTGCAGCATTCTTCCTTCTGTCGTAGTAAACTTGCAAAATATTGTGGATTTTTTAAGAAATTTCACTGATCTCTGCTTTGGAATAACTTTTAACACGACGCACCAATCTCAATAAAATTATTACCTGATTTGTATACTGTTAAGAAAAAGAATGTTGCCAGATGCAACTAACCGTTTCAAAGTTATGACACTTGTGAACATAGTGAAACCATGAGCAATGCGAATACTTTTTCCCCCAACCAAATACATATTATATATCCGTAGATAGGTCTACTTTTTTAATATTGGGATATGTATGTAGGTTATTACATTTTGCTTAGAAAAAATTAATTAATGGAAAAAATTGTTACTGAAAATGTAAAATAAAACTTTTCTCCCAAACTAAACGGTTTTCGACACTAGTGTTTTACATAAATTATCAACGCTACCAATAACATGTAGGTATCTCGCATTGTTTGCGGGTGTGTCAGCTAAATATTCATCACAGTAGAGAGGCGTCAGCTATGATGCTGCGACACTATGAATAGGATGGACATACCCTGGGTGCAGTAGCCCTGGTATAAGGGCCTATCTTGTAAAGGGACTAGCCTCTTTTCGCCGCTAGTCGATTGCAGAAAACGGATCTGCGTAGTGGGGAGACGGGTGTCCAAGCAATACTCATGACCCATCTATGTTCTCATGACCTAACGGTCGTGAAGATGAGAAGCGGCAATGGCTCTTTTCTTATCGCATCTGCCTACCTACCATACGACTCAACAGAGCCATCGCCGCCAGTGGAGAGAGTGGTGAGACACGGGGTGGAGAAGAAGGTGACTGATTACACTGGCCGACAGCCATTTTGTAACGGGCTGTTGGACACCATATTCTAAAGGATTTTGGTCCGCTGATTCCAAAAATGATAAAATTAAAAAAATGAAACGAGCCGTTTTCGAGATAATCGGTTTTTAAATTTTTGGCCACTTTACGTTAAGGTCCATCCACTTGAAGAGCCACTACAACTGACATATGTAACCGATTCGATTACAACTAAGATTAAATTAAAGAGGAAGGATGCACGCATATTTTTTGCAAACATCACTTTGAAATCCGAAAGATAGTTTAAAAGCTTTTGCTGAAATCGCAACTTCAAAAGAGGAATTTTTTAAGAAAAAAGACAAAAAACTGCTATATATCTGTATGTAAAAATATGTTCCCGAAACTTTTTTACCCTTTTTATTTTTTATATCGATAGTGGACATTTGCGCGAATTTGAAGCTTAATATCAAAAAAATCTGCACAGAAATGGTTTAGTGGTGCGCGTTTAAGTAAATTTAGTGCTTTTCGCAAAAAATACTAAATTTTGAAAAAAAAGATAAATAAATACTTTTTAAATTAAAACTGATTTTTATTTGTGCTTCTTCGCTTATATAAGTGGGTTGGTGTTTCCCTAGTCAAACTCCAGCAATAGTCCGCCATCATAGTTGCACCCCAGGATCCTTCATAGCGCTTTTCAATTGCCATCATTTGCTGGTGGAATCTTTCCCCATGCTCGTCGCTTACTGCACCCAAATTTTCCGGGAAGAAGCCTAGATGAGAGTTCAAGAAGTGTGACTTCAAAGACATTCGAGCTCCTTTTAATATAAATTTAGAATATATGACATATATGAATATATGAGAAATTAATTCAGAAAAATAAATACTTGGGTTTACATTCTTACCTATTCGTTTGTATTTATTTAGTAAACTTTCTATAAGGGCTTTGTAACTTTCGTTTCGGTGATTTCCTAGGAAGCCATTAACAACGCCTTTAAATGCCTGCCATGCTGCATTTTCGTCTGGTGTTAGGTGTGATATAAATATTTTATCAGATAATAACTTGCGTATCTGCGTGCCGACGAAAATGCCTTCTTTTATTTTGGCATCCGACAATCGGGGAAATTTGGTCTGCAGGTACTTCAATGCTTTACTGCTTTTATTCAAAGTCTTTACAAAGTTTTTCATTAATCCGAGCTTAATATGAAGAGGTGTCAGAATAACGTTTTCCTTTCTTACTAAAGCAGGCCATACACGTTATAACCGTTGGTACAACTTGAGCAGGTTGTATACAAGATTGTAACGTTTGTGGGCTTGCTGTATGAAGTTGTGTTTCGGTTGTACGAAAAATCAAAATTTTTTGATTTTTTGGCAAGTTGTACAAGTCGGTTGTAACGTTTGTGGGCTGGCCATGCGATTTGGTACTTCATTCTCATTTTGACTTTGCGGGAGAAGCACGTGTGTGGGCAAGATTCGGGAGTTTAATTGCCGAGTAAACAACACAAAAATGGAAGACACAGCCGAAATGCGTGATTTTATTAACATAACATATTATTAACATTATTAACATTTTATTAACATATATTTTATAACATCAGACGTCATCTTTACTCAAAATGAATTGTTTGCAAAATGAAGTTGTACAAAGAGGTTGTATCGTTTGTGGGCAACATGCACAAAACCGCTTCACGCGAAGGCCAGACGACTGCTCGAATATAGAAGAGACAGTTTCAGCTGGCTCATCTCTTTGATGTCTGCAGCTGTGCCTGGAAGATGAGGAGTCGGCGCATATATTACAAATGTCAATCCGAATGTAAAAAATAAAAATAACAGCTGCGACAATACAAAGAAGAACATGTTTTATTTTTTGTCGACAGCACCGACAATTTATTTTTTTCTCGTTTTCCACAAGAACCCGTGTTATTCTGACACTTCGTACGAGTTGTTGTCGCAGTAGACTGTTGTCATATTTCCAAAAATATTTTACTGTAATGGGACTGCTGCTGAATAAACACAACTTGATTGCTAACCATGTTGTACCAACGGTTGTAACGTGTATGGCTTGCATAATGGTGTAAATTTGATGTTATTGCGGCCTATGATATGCTCATTTCTCGCAGGCCAGTGTTTTTATCGAAGATGCACTTCTTGAACTCTCATCTAGACTCCTTCCCGCAAAATTTGGTTGCAGTAAGCGACGAGGATGGGAAAGATTCTACCCGCAAATGATGGCAATTGAAAAGCGCTATGAAGGATCCTGGGGTGCAACTATGATGGCGGACTATTGCTGGAGTTTGACTAGGGAAACACCAACCCACTTATATAAGCGAAGAAGCACAAATAAAAATCAGTTTTAATTTAAAAAGTATTTATTTATCTTTTTTTTCAAAATTTAGTATTTTTTGCGAAAAGCACTAAATTTACTTAAACGCGCACCACTAAACCATTTCTGTGCAGATTTTTTTGATATTAAGCTTCAAATTCGCGCAAATGTCCACTATCGATATAAAAAATAAAAAGGGTAAAAAAGTTTCGGGAACATATTTTTACATACAGATATATAGCAGTTTTTTGTCTTTTTTCTTAAAAAATTCCTCTTTTGAAGTTACGATTTCAGCAAAAGCTTTTAAACTATCTTTCGGATTTCAAAGTAATGTTAGCACAAAATATGCGTGCATCCTTCCTCTTTAATTTAATCTTAATTGTAATCGAATCGGTTACATATGTCAGGTGTAGTGGCTCTTCAAGTGGATGGACCTTAACGTAAAGTGGCCAAAAATTTAAAAACCGATTATCTCGAAAACGGCTCGTTTCATTTTTTTTATTTTATCATTTTTGGAATCAGCGGACCAAAATCCTTTAGAATATGTTGTCAAACAGCGCGTTACAAAAAAAAAGTGTTAATTTGTAGGCTAGTGTTATAGGTTGCGATGCTAACGCTCACAGTACTTTGTAGGTTAGCTCGCATTTGTGAGCAAATTTAACCTGCAGATCATAAACAGGGGGTCTGAACCGACTTTTGTAAACGCAATCACACTGGAGTGTCTGGGGCAGGCTAACCATGCCTGATCACAAGGCCATTCGGTTCGATGTCACGTACGGACTGAGACGGTGGCGAGGAAACCGGTTAATAAGGATCCGAAGGAACACGGATGGTCAGTTGAACCAGGACCTCGAGGGGAGATCCACACAGGCCGCCCCTCACTTCTTGGTTGGGGTGGCGGAAAAGGAATTGAATAAAGGAGGCATCGCTATGACCACATTTAAGGACATAGAGCGTGCTTTTTATAAGATCTGTTTCGGAAGATTGAACCCGACCGTAAGTAACTGGATAGACTTTATTTTGCGCCACAGGGCTGTAAATCTGCAATGTAGGAGTCATAGTCTAAGAACGATAGTGTCGATGGAATGCTCCCAGGGAGTGGTACTATCGCCCATCCTTTGGAACACCTTTGATTGTGAGAGGGAAGCATATCGATACCATGCGGTATGTATTGCATGAGATGCTCTCAACGGTAGAAGGTGGTGTAGAGAGCAGGGCCACCACCAATGCTACTAAGACGGACATGATCCTCTTCACAACGAAGAAGAAAATTCCGGACATGATCTGAACATCTTCACGGATGGGTCGTTGATAGATGGAAGGGCAGGTACTGGTGTTTTCTATTCAGAGTTGAACATCGACTGCAAACTCCATATAGGGAAACATGTTTCTGTGTATCAGGCCTAGCTTTGATACATGCTCTGGGTCATCTAATTGACGATCAGGTGCGGAATAGTAAAATCCTGTTAGCACTCTATAACCAGGTGGTGATTAGGCATAGCATATTGCATATTTAATTTTAGATTGGTGCTGGGAGCTGTTTTGAAGCTCAATCAGTGTGCCCAGTATAATAGGGTAACACTCTGTTGGGTCAAAGGCCACGTGGGCACAGTGCAGAATCAGAAGACGGACCCTCAGCAGGGGGCTGCTGACGACATTTGCTGGCCCGAGCCGAAAGTCGCTCTTAGTGATGGAAAGGTCGGGGCTGATGATGAGTACTCCGTACAAGCACAAAACCGCTTCACGCGAAGGCCAGACGACTGCTCGAATATAGAAGAGACAGTTTCAGCTGGCTCATCTCTTTGATGTCTGCAGCTGTGCCTGGAAGATGAGGAGTCGGCGCATATATTACCAATGTCAATCCGAATGTAAGAAATAAAAATAACAGCTGCGACAATACAAAGAAGAACATGTTTTATTTTTTGTCGACAGCACCGACAATTTATTTTTTTCTCGTTTTCCACAAGAACCCGTGTTATTCTGACACTTCGTACGAGTTGTTGTCGCAGTAGACTGTTGTCATATTTCCAAAAATATTTTACTGTAATGGGACTGCTGCTAAATAAATCTTTAAAATTATAAGAATTTATATAAGAAATATATAAATATAAAAGGTCAAGTGGATAAGAGTTATCACGTGACTTTTATTCAACAGTTAAAGATCCCAGATACACGAATGTGCATCACAATGGCAACATATTGATACCAATAGCTCATCGCATAGATGCGTTGCTTATGATTGCAACAATTTGAGCATGCTACATAGACTAATGGCACTATATGCAAGCAATGTGGGTACAATATGATATAAAAAAATTACACATGAAATGTTCTTATATGCTCTCACAAATGGTTACAATTAATGTCAATAAAATACATCATTATTACATCAAGCTGTACATAAATTGTCCTCATATAACACACACATGTTGGCACATATGCCACCATATAAAGTATAATATGTAGCAGCAAATAAAATTCGAAATCAAAATTTCACGTTTAAATAGATATCTTTATTATTATTGTACTAATACGAGGGTTGCTACTTAAGTTTTGAGATATGGCAACACTAATGTGAACATGTGATATTTGACATTGTCATCATAAAATTTCACATTTTTAATGGAGAACGTACTCAGAACGTGATGTCATACTAGTGCTGTTTGTATTGTTTGTATTGATACTTGAAACATTCATCTCGGTAAAAAATGGAAATAAATCGTTAACATTTTCGCGCGATAATCTTATATGACTTCGACGTGGATTAAACCAACAGCAGTGTGCGGATCAGCTCGCTTCGACTTTTTGTGATGAAGCCCTATCTCTAGCCACCGTGTTTCGCTGGCTTTCCAAATTTCGTAAAGGTCGTCCAAAATCAGCTGTTGTACCACAAAACATCGATGCTGTGCGTGAACTGATTGACCGTAAGATTGAGCATTAGTTCCACTCGAATGCATTTAATATTACATGAACCTTTCAGAAAGATTTGTTCGCGTTGAATACCGCAAAATTTGACAATCGAACAAAACGAGGCTCCTGTCGATAGGTGCAAAGAAAAGTTGAAAAAATTCAATCACGGTTCTTCGTGACAGGCGACGAATCGTGGATCTATGCATATGAACCTGAACTAAGCAACAATCGACTGTATTGATCTTTCAAGACGAGCCACATTCAACAAAAGTTGTTCGCACACGAGCACTTCGAAGCAAATAGTTACCTCTTTTTTCGGAATAACTGGGCATGTCGCCACCGTTCCATTAGTGCAACGTAGATCGGTCAATTATGAATGTTACACAAACATTGGTTTACTAGAAGTGTTGGGAAAAATCATGGAAATCAATTGTTTGTTTTGATTTGCTTTTAGGAGCGCAATACTTCACAAAAAAGTTGTACGAATTCGTTCAGCTTCAATGACTGGCATGGCATTGAAATGGCATCTACAGAAATAATAATAAAATATATTATTTAAAAAAACTTTTATGCAATAAAAACAATAAAATACAATAATTTTTTCTTTCTCAGTGATATCATTAGAAGAGTTCCATTAACTCATTTCGGCCCAGCAGTGGTTTCTCCGCCCAGTAAACTTCACATTCAAAACTCGATCTCATGTTCCATTAAAGATATCCTAATGAAACTTCTTTTGAAACTCAGCCCCAGGTGAGTATTAGTAATAAAACACCTGAGGTTGACAAATTTTGTTACCCTTTTCTATTTATAATTTTATTTATAGAATCTGATAATCTCCAAACTTAAAAAAGTAATTATGAGAGTTTATTGCTAAAAATACAAACTTCACAAAAAAATAAACACCTGGCGGGTTGATACCTTCTGGTCCAGATAAGAGCAAAGGTGAGTGGTTGGTTTTCTAACAATCGCGCGTAAACGATATACAAAAGTGAAGTGGTACTCTTGTTAGGGATGCCTGATTCGGAGTCTTTATCTGATTTTAAACGTAGAAACGTCGAATCCTTTGCAAAATAATTTTTGTTTCGCTGCTCTAAGGTTAAGAGTCGGATTTTTGTCAAATAAACTGCATATAGCCTTATACACAGCTTTTGAAGTCACTCGTTCTCTGCCTCTGCCCTCGCTGTCGATAACATTTCCAACTTTTTCGAAGCGCTTAATCCACTTTCTAATAAATGAAATTGAACATTTGGTGTATTTTGCGGCGGCTTTAACACTCATTTTTGGGCCTTTTGGGTGTTTAACCAAAAATACAACTTCAAATCGCTTTTTATATTGGAGTAGGAATTAATAATGCGGATTTTTTGGCTTGAAAATGGCATTTATTTGAATAACAAAATGAATGAGTACATTAAGCAATATATTGCCCATCGTTGGCTATGACTTCCTCCCATCTTCTGGGAAGTTTATTGATTCCTCGTTTGAAGAAGTCCACATCTGTCGAGGCAATCCATTCATCGACCCATTTTCGCACTTCTTCAGCATTTCGAAAGCGTACATCTGCCAGGCTGATCTGCATTGATCGGAACAAGTGGTAATCAGAAGGAGCAAGGTCTGGAGAGTATGGGGGTGATCAAGATGATCCCAACCGAGCCTCTTTATTTTTTCTTTAACGATGTTTGCACGATGTCATTTGTCGAGTTATCAATGGTCGTTTTTCGTTCAGTTTCTTTGCCAGCTCGTTCAATTGGCGTCTGTAGCGATCAGCTGCATCTTCAAACTTTTTTGGCTGACCTGGCCGTTCTTTGTCTTCTAAATCAAAATTACCATTTCGGAAACGTACCGCAAACGTACAAAATTACCGCATCTTTCACAAGTGCGGTTTTCTTCAAATGAAAGAATGTAACTAAACTTCCCCGCAAAACCACTTTTTCAGGCACGAAATTCGATATGTTTGATGCAATAAAAAACTTTGTTGTTTACACTTCAACGAAATGACACATACTGAAATTTTTAGCTTAATGACAGACAAAAACAAAGAAAATGGCCGCGGTGTGCTCTGATGCACATAACGCTGGTTACGCCATCTGTTATCTAAATCCGCATTATTAATTCCTACACCTATTATTTGGCACTCATTTCGATTTAATGTGTTTAAAACAAAAGTTCACGTTTGATTGGGAAACTTTGTGTATTGCGAAATCAGGAATAGACAAAATATTAAAATTTACCGTTGGCTACTAGGGTTTTTGAATAAAGTAAAAAAATATGCGAAACACTTTTTTTCTCACGAACTGTACTTGGCTCTGAAGAATATATTGCGTTATCAAATTTTGGAATGCCAAAATGGGTAAAACCAAGAAGTATAAAATATAGAAGAAAGTGGTAGATGTTTCCCTAAACACAAAAATAGACGCAATGATGGAAAAAATTGGTAATACGTTCAGGAGCTATAGTATGTAGTTTACTGTTTTTAGTACAGTTTACAGTTTATAAATATGTATTAGATTGTATTGGTCGACACAGGCTGATCTTGGTAATACAATTGTAAAGCAACCAATGACTCGTAACAAATTTACAACGATAAAACGGTTTAGCATCTGTGAAAGTACGGCCCTTATTAAATATTTTAATTTCGAGATATAAGCAGTTTGGAGTATTCGCTGCAAACTTGTCCATCGACGAACAAATGGTGCCTATTCGTTTCGGGTTCAAGCACTGATGTTACTCTAGTGATGGCTATCTTTTTACATCGATTCCTTATAGTGGAGCATCAGCATTTTGAAGGGCGCCAAGAAAATAAAACGTGTCGATTTCGATTATAACGCAAATGTTACAGTAGCCGCGAATTTTGAAATCTTACGTCTCTCAACTCAACGCGAAAAATGCCTATTTGGTGTCCTAATAGCGTGTTCTTGAAAGGATTTCGCAAAAAAAGGATTATTTTTTTCTGGGGTTTAATGAGTTAGGCATTCATTCTTACGCTAGTTATAAAACTTTTCTTATGATATTACTGAGAAAGAAAAAATTATTTTATACTTTTTAGTGCATATTATTTATAAAAGCTATTATCTGAAAAGTCAAATGAACCGCTTGCAGCTTCGCCCGCTGTTCCACTATTCACATTCTCGTCACTAATCGCATACTCCTCCTCAAATTCGCACAAATCATCTTTGATTTTAATAAATTCTTGCCAATAATCATCCAATGCCTTTAACCTCCATTCTCTTCTACCCTCGCAGTTTTATCAATCTGATCGATATAATTAGAAACGCGTGTAATATACATCCCTTTACGCGTCCTCGCTTTATTCTTAGTGCTTTAAGGATGACATTTTCTTTCTACAACTTTACAAATTATTTCCAAATTATCCGATGGCGACGAAGGACTAGACAATATTAACGTTAGGACTGTACTTTATTAACTAAAATTCTAAAGTGCGTAGCACATAATTTCTTACATGATGAATACCGGAAGAAACCGGTATATGCTTTTTTTTATCATTGACATGTGGAAATAAGCAGTAAGAAACATAGCAAGGTACATTTAAGTTTACACATATAATATATACTAAATATGTACATTAGAATTTACATACAAAATATATATGTACATTGAAGTTGATGCGTTCATTTTCAATCAATAGCCCTTATAAATCGTAAAATGTAATTACATATTTTAAGTTTAAGTAATAATCATAAATATGTAATTTATTGCGATGTATTATAGTTAGTAATTATTACATATTTGTAATTATAATTATATCTGTAATTATAGCTATAAAGCTATCATATCATAATCAATAAAAACTTTTTCTAAACAAATAAAATGCAAAAAATAATTTTGTCCAGCTGGAATGTATTTGTACATTTAAATTTTTGCATTTAAAAAATACTAAGCAGATATTAAATTTCGGTTAAGAAGCTACAACGACTACCACTATACATTTAGTTAGTTCCAGATCTATCATGAGAAAAGTTTCATTAATATGCATTAATTCTAACATTGCATATATTGGAATGAAACTTTTCCTATGATATCCGTGAGAAAGAAAATATTATTTTATACTTTTTAGTGCATATTATTTATAAAAGTTATTTATTTTAAAAGTTTTTTAATATATTTTATTTTCTACTTTTTATTCATCAAAATGTGAATCTTCCATATAAAAAATGTTTCAATATTTCATTCCATTCAAATTCTTTTATAAATTCATTTTAATTTGCTGCTGGAAAACCGAAACCGGGCCGTTTACATGCAAAGTGAACGCTCTATCAATGTGGTAGCTATGCTCTATCCTCTATATCAGTCTTTCTCAAAGTGGACGATAATGCCCCCTTGTGGACGATAGAGACCTACAGGGGGGGCGGTGAAAGACAAAGAAAAACTAGGATTTGGAGCAACTACATTTTTTTTTATATGAAAATATTTTTAAATATTTTTTCCTTTCCCTTTCATTTCCACTTTTCGAGCCTGATATAAGCAAGCTGATTAAAAATCATCAGATTCATCCTTCACATTAGATTAGTTTCGAAATTAAAATATATTATTTCTTTTAATATGCATAAAAGTTTTGAAAAATATTATATATAAAGTTGTGTGAACAAACTCATTTAAAATACCTATTACTTTTTAGGGGCCGCTAGAAAATAATTGGTTCTCAAAGTGGGCTGTAGATGAAATAAGTTTGAGAACCTATGCTCTATATGAATACATAGGTTTAAATACTGTATACCTTCGTGCGATCATCACTCGGGGGAGTCAAACCTTTTTCGATATTTTCTGTGAGTACATAAAAGTTATTTAAAAAAACCACGGGAAGAGCTGAACGGTTATTGTTTTTGTTGGTTTGGAGATTTGTTTAGCCCCTATTACATTGCCCACTTTTGTTTGAACAAACTGTCAAAAAAAAAAAAAAGTAAGAAAGCTATATTCGGCTTGGCCGAATCTTAGATGCCCTACACCTTAAAAGTTGTTAGGAATTTTTAGGAATTAAGGATTTATACTAATGCATTTTTATATAAATTGATTCTATATTTATATGTCTTAAGGTAAGTGTAGGTAATTCCGTGCTACTAAGCCGAAACTGACTTTGAAATAGTGTTATCGCTAGTGAAAAATAAATTTATAAAAAATGTTTATATTGAGTTAAATGCTGATATATTTTTTGTAGTATTACATAATAAAAGTTTGAAATTTTAAATGCTTTATTAAAAAAAATATAATTTTTCCAAAAAGCCAAAATTCTGGTAATTCCGTTCTAATAATTAAGACTAAAAACTAATTCCGTGCTAGTATGCGGGTATTTCCGTTCTAAGTTTTTGGAAGCATGATTTTTTGAAAAGAAAGAAAGTTTCATAGCACTTTATTCATAATAGTAATAATTATTTCAGAGAAATCTAATATCAACTTAACTAAATATTAGTAAGATTACATTACAGTGTTTTAAAGTAAATGTAAGATCGTGTAATCGTTTTGATTCGTATTGTATCGGTTGATATTTTATAAAAGTTTTTGAAATCATATTATTTTATTATTTTAATCCCTTGACTGAATGTCTCTGTTGTTTATGATGACAGGAGCTTCTATTTTTTTAATAATATCTTCAAAATCGTATACAAATATGTCATCCTTGTAAGGCCAGCGCCAATTTGATCCACTCATCGTCATGGCTTTTATTTAGAATTTTGGTGGATTCCCATTGATAACTTCTAAAACCTCTCCGGGAAACTTATCTACTTCATATATTATCACAACGAAATCACCTCCGACAATATCCTTTGCATTATTTTACTGACAACTGTTTGTTATTATCGCTGTGGTCAACTTTAAGACCTCTCCAGAAATAAAACAAGGAGAAATAACTTTATCTAGCAAAGTTTGCTTAGGAATAATAAAAATGTTGGAAGCTTTATGGCAAGATAGTTGGTTTTGGTTGGTTAGGTTTGATTTCCTGCAGTGCTAAATTTAGATTTCCTCTGTATATTTGCTTCTTTTCATCATATTTGTTTATATCTGCATAAAAAATACATTATCATTGCCATTTACTATATTTTTTAAGTATTTCTAGTGCTAAAACATTTGGACATTTAATTAGAACGTAATTACCGGCTTTAAGTTTTCAATTACGGTCTATAGCACGGAATTATCAAAAATAGAAGAAATTGTGATGTTAATTCCGTTCTATACTATTAAGATGAAAAAATATACCATAATGATAATTTTTGAAGTATTTACTTTAGTTTACTTTATTTGCTAATGTCCAAGTAAAAATTAAATGACACTAAAGTAATAACAATCAGAAAAATAGCTAAATTTTAAAAACCTTAATCTGTTAAATTTGGCTTATTTTAAGCAAAATTCATAAACTTTACTATTAAAAATTAAGAAATAGGTGTTAAAAATAATAGAACGTAATTAGATATATAACATCTTTATTTACTTATCTTAATATTTGATTTAAGAAAACCAAAATATTATATATATTCAATTCGAAATTCACAAAATAAGATACACTTAATATATTGTAATTCCGTCCTACGCACGGAATTGGCTTCGTTAAAAAATAATCATGCCTGCAATTACGTTCTATGCTTCAACATACAATTTTATACTTAAAACCATAAAAAACGATTTGCAAAAAGTACATAATTGAAGGTAAATATACAACTTGTTGAATAAATAAATAACACAAGAATTTAGACTTACAAATTCACTTTTAAATGCTTAAATATTGATGCTCTGTTCCTTAACTTTTTTACAACTCTCACAGAGCAACGATGCTTTGTTTCAAATTTTCGCGGCCAACTGACAAATCGATGCAATTTTTAATGAAACTAAAATAACGTCAGACTTTTTCAATAGAAATTATTGAAATTCAATGCATTACTAATGATCAGACAAACATTTCTTTCATAATTATGAACTAGTTGTCTTAGTATAATGATTTGAAATATATAGCACGGAATTACCCGCTAGGCCGTAATTACCTACACTTACCTTATATTCGTTATATTTGCTCGTTTACAAATCCGAACAAAGAATATTTATACAAAATTTCATATTAATTGATAACATATCATAAAATTAGACTTATATAAGGATTTATGTAGGACGATTGTGCCATATTATCCTTCCGTCCATGTAACCTAAAAGTTTGCCCGCCACGCCCATTTTCTGTGACGTAAAATCTAATAATAATATCGATCGATATTGAAATTTTATTGTCATATCTTAAAAGCTAGAAGAAATATGTGGTTATAAGGAAAGCTATCTTATAATCACATTTAATCACAGACGGGTATAAATAGTGGGCGTGGTCGTTACCCATTTTCAAAACAAAATAATGGGCTTAGTAGTTTTATTATTGTGTTCAAATTTAAGCTTTATTTCCGTGGTAATAAATTTGTTTTCATGAGCTTTACTGTATAAGCAGTGTAAAAGTGGGCGGACCGCGCCCAGTTTTGCTGCAATAATGTTTTATTAGAAAAGAAGTTGTTATGTAAAGTTTGATTCAGGAAGATTACATATTTAACAATATAACCATTTAAGACCCTCTTTTGCCTCTGTATAACCTAAAAGTGGGCGGATCACGCCCATATTTGGCATGTCAACGGATGAAGTTACTCTATACCCAGAAATTTTGTTGTCATAACTGAAAAACAACGGCTGATATCACATTTTTACTAAAAAATAGGCGTGGTCGTGGACCGATTTTTCCCATTTTCAATACCAACCTGCACACGCTAAGAAAGAAAATTTCATCACGATATCTTCACCGGTTCTCCTGTGATCGTGATTTCAATAGACAGACAGACAGACGGACGGACATGGCTAAAACGACTCAGGAGGTCACGCTGATCAAGAATATATATACTTTTCTATACCTATCGTCTCTATTTCTATGCGTTACACATTTCGTGACAAAGTGAATATACCCTAAACCTTAAGGTGTAGGGTATAATTAACTATTTTACTGTTTCGTCATTTATGTTTGATGCAATGCTACATTGCAAACACATCGAATAGCAAACTGTCACTCTCCGTAGTATTTTATACATAGTTAGAGTTGATTTGTACAATTATTTTCACGCAATACTCCGATATAAGTGCAATCCTTTTTCCGATATACGTTTTTCCAATTTCAATCTGATGAATGTGAATGAAATGTCACATAGAATGTAAACAAATAAAAACCAGAAAGAGTGTTAACTTCGGCCTGGCGAAGTTCATATACCCTACACACGTTTACTTAAAAATTAGGCGTGGCAATGGTCTAATTTTTTTCCTTTTTCCCAAATAGCATGTGATAACAGAAATTATTCGTGCCAAATAGAAAATATCTCTATTCGTTCTCCTCTAATCGAGCTTTATTTAATTTAGTGGGCGGACCACGCCCATTTTTGGTAGTCTGTTTTGGTCAAAGACAGTTGATTTGTGAATAAAATTTCAACCTCAAATTCATTCTACAAGTTGATAAATTGAGCTATAAGCTCAAATATTAATTTATATTTACTATAAAAAGTAGGCGTGGCAATGGTCCGATTTTGCCCATTTTCAATACCAATGAGTTTCTAATGTTAAGCAATACTCCTGCCAAACTTGATTAAGATATCTCTATTTGTGCTCCTGTAATCGACTTTTATTTAAATAGTGGGTGGACCACGTTCTCTTTGGTTAGTTTCGTTGTGTTTTCTGCGCAACTAAGGTGAATTTTTCGATTTTTATAATGTGTGATTTTATTGAACAAAGAAGTTGAATTAAATTTTATTTGTAGAATGCGTCAGAAGGTCTTCGGCGATCAAGTTTTCTTTGTGGAATGGAAAGGAATGTTTACAAGTGGTATCAAAAAATCAAACACAATTCCAAAAAGGTAGAGAAATCATTCGGGTCGTGATCTGTTTACCTATTCATATTCTTTGTTCCGGTAGACAAAGAGAAAAATCTTAGTTTGGAATTGTCTTCAACTATTGTTACGGTCGATAATTACAAAGATCAGAAACTGTCATTTTAAATTAAAAAAATTAAAATAAGCACCAAGAATTGAATTTATAATTCCAAAAATTGATAAAATATAATGATTTAGGTGAAAATTTATGAAAAATAACTATTTCGGTGAAGAATTAAAACAAAAATGTTATTTGCATTTAAAGAACTATATGTATTTATGTATATTGAAATTCCAATATTCTTAAATTACAATGTAAAAACATTAACTTCTCTCCGGTTTCACCTTTCAGCCTATTTCGTTGCGGTGAGTACATATTTCCTCAAACACTGAATAACCTCTCGCTTTCTACTGAACAGGGAGGTGCTGACAAATATTTCTTTGCAAAAAGTGCTAAAATGAGAAATTTATTTTTATTTAATTTCCACCACCGAAAAGGGTTCTCATAATTTTTTATTTCCATTAAAAAAGAATATTCAGCAATTTCACGTAAAATTATTTCGTTACTATTACTCGTATCTTTCCATTCTTTAACTTTTCCTTGTTCCTTTTGCTTTAATAAAAACAAGCATTTTATAAAAGCAATTCCTAATGCCCATATTACATTGCAAACAGTCACATTGTTTTTGTTTTCTGTACCAAGTTGTCAACTCTCAGTTCATCCTTGAGAGAATGAAAACGGATGAACAGCGCTAAACGATGCAATCTTAACTTAATCAATCTTAACAATCTTAAGATGGTTAAAAAATTGGTTAGATATTAAATTTAATAATAATGTTTTTTTTAATAAAAATAAAACCAAACATTTATTTCTTACAAAAATAAAAACAATATAAGCGAATATACTCATAAGAACAAATAAAATTCTAAGTCAGTCAGATCAGCGCTAAACGAAACAGTGTTAAGCGGGATCTTACTGTAGTTCATTTCTTTGGACTGGTTTGATCAAACAACTGTTTGCAATGTAATATGGACCTAACTGACTTTCGTTATAACTTTTTTCTTTAGCATAGCAGATGACGCTGTTTTATTTAATTTTTCAGACGATTTTTTGAAAGTGGTTTTCTATGCCATCAATGTTGATTTTATTCCATCAAACAGCCCTTTTTTCAAAGTGCGTGAAGTTAAATACGTCGCGAACTTTAACAGAGCACTGTTAACTCCGCTGTTATTGACTTCTTAGCTGCGAGTGTACCAGGTGAATATGCCGAGATGCCAATTTCAAAATTTCTTTTAAAAAAAATGGGAATTTGGTTTTGTTTTCATTTTTGATTCATAAATATTTATGACTGCGACTTTTAATACGGCTTAGATCTCATCTCGGCATACTCACCTGGAAGTGCGTGAAGTTAAATTCGTAAATCCGACGCGAATTTAGCAAAGACACAAACCAAAATACGAATTTAAATTCGTGCGTAATTAGCAGTGCCAAGGTAAGGTGTCATTCAGATTTACTTATTCGTTTAGTAAAACATATAATCTGAAAACGGTTTGTATATTGTTGGAAAGGTCAATATATCAGCTACCTTATCCTGAAAAATTCATCCGTGCACAGGCAAGGATGTGGCGTCAGTGGCCAATGTTACCCAGTTTACCTCCAGAAGCACTTCTCATACACATTTTGTTCAACAAAAAACATAACTTGGACAAACGTTGTATACAGTTCGAAAGGTCACTATATCAGCTACCTATTCCTGAAAAGTCTAGCCGTGCACAGGCAAAGATGTGGCGTCAGTGGCCAACGTTTGGTTACCCAGTGCACCTTCTCATACATTTCGACAAACACTTTGTTCAACAAAAAACATAACTTGGACAAACGTTGTATACAGTTCGAAAGGTCACTATATCAGCTACCTATTCCTGAAAAGTCTAGCCGTGCACAGGCAACGATATGGCGTCAGTGGCCAACGTTTGGTTACCCAGTGCACCTTCTCATACATTTCGACAAACACTTTGTTCAACAAAAAACATAACTTGGACAAACGTTGTATACAGTTCGAAAGGTCACTATATCAGCTACCTATTCCTGAAAAGTCTAGCCGTGCACAGGCAAAGATGTGGCGTCAGTGGCCAGTGTTGGGTTACCCAGTGCACCTTCTCATACACTTCGACAAACACTTTGTTCAACAAAAAACATAACTCGGACAAACGTTGTATACAATTCGAAAGGTCACTATATCAGCTACCTATTCCTAAAAAGTCTAGCCGTGCACAGGCAAAGATGTGGCGTCAGTGGCCAACGTTTGGTTACCCAGTGCACCTTCTCATACATTTCGACAAACACTTTGTTCAACAAAAAACATAACTTCGACAAACGTTGTATACAGTTCGAAAGGTCACTATATCAGCTACCTATTCCTGAAAAGTCTAGCCGTGCACAGGCAAAGATGTGGCGTCAGTGGCCAACGTTTGGTTACCCAGTGCACCTTCTCATACATTTCGACAAACACTTTGTTCAACAAAAAACATAACTTGGACAAACGTTGTATACAGTTCGAAAGGTCACTATATCAGCTACCTATTCCTGAAAAGTCTAGCCGTGCACAGGCAAAGATGTGGCGTCAGTGGCCAACGTTTGGTTACCCAGTGCACCTTCTCATACATTTCGACAAACACTTTGTTCAACAAAAAACATAACTTGGACAAACGTTGTATACAGTTCGAAAGGCCACTATATCAGCTACCTATTCCTGAAAAGTCTAGCCGTGCACAGGCAAAGATGTGGTGTCAGTGGCCAGTGTTGGGTTACCCAGTGCACCTTCTCATACACTTCGACAAACACTTTGTTCAACAAAAAACATAACTTGGACAAACGTTGTATACAGTTCGAAAGGTCACTATATCAGCTACCTATTTCTAAAAAGTCTAGCCGTGCACAGGCAAAGATGTGGCGTCAGTGGCCAACGTTTGGTTACCCAGTGCACCTTCTCATACACTTCGACAAACACTTTGTTCAACAAACAACATAACTTGGACAAACGTTGTATACAGTTCGAAAGGTCACTATATCAGCTACCTATTCCTGAAAAGTCTAGCCGTGCACAGGCAAAGATGTGGCGTCAGTGGCCAGTGTTGGGTTACCCAGTGCACCTTCTCATACACTTCGACAAACACTTTGTTCAACAAAAAACATAACTTGGACAAACGTTGTATACAGTTCGAAAGGTCACTATATCAGCTACCTATTCCTAAAAAGTCTAGCCGTGCACAGGCAAAGATGTGGCGTCAGTGGCCAACGTTTGCTTACCCAGTGCACCTTCTCATACACTTCGACAAACACTTTGTTCAACAAAAAACATAACTTGGACAAACGTTGTATACAGTTCGAAAGGTCACTATATCAGCTACCTATTCCTGAAAAGTCTAGCCGTGCACAGGCAAAGATGTGGCGTCAGTGGCCAGTGTTGGGTTACCCAGTGCACCTTCTCATACACTTCGACAAACACTTTGTTCAACAAAAAACATAACTTGGGCAAACGTTGTATACAGTTCGAAAGGTCACTATATCAGCTACCTATTCCTGAAAAGTCTAGCCGTGCACAGGCAAAGATGTGGTGTCAGTGGCCAACGTTTGGTTACCCAGTGCACCTTCTCATACACTTCGACAAACACTTTGTTCAACAAAAAACATAACTTGGACAAACGTTGTATACAGTTCGAAAGGTCACTATATCAGCTACCTATTCCTGAAAAGTCTAGCCGTGCACAGGCAAAGATGTGGCGTCAGTGGCCAGTGTTGGGTTACCCAGTGCACCTTCTCATACATT
>OX451347.1:37973287-38128159 GCA_949629155.1 Myopa testacea | reverse complement strand
AGGTGCACTGGGTAACCAAACGTTGGCCACTGACGCCACATCTTTGCCTGTGCACGGCTAGACTTTTTAGGAATAGGTAGCTGATATAGTGACCTTTCGAACTGTATACAACGTTTGTCCAAGTTATGTTTTTTGTTGAACAAAGTGTTTGTCGAAATGTATGAGAAGGTGCACTGGGTAACCCAACACTGGCCACTGACGCCACATCTTTGCCTGTGCACGGCTAGACTTTTCAGGAATAGGTAGCTGATATAGTGACCTTTCGAACTGTATACAACGTTTGTCCAAGTTATGTTTTTTGTTGAACAAAGTGTTTGTCGAAGTGTATGAGAAGGTGCACTGGGTAACCAAACGTTGGCCACTGACACCACATCTTTGCCTGTGCACGGCTAGACTTTTCAGGAATAGGTAGCTGATATAGTGACCTTTCGAACTGTATACAACGTTTGCCCAAGTTATGTTTTTTGTTGAACAAAGTGTTTGTCGAAGTGTATGAGAAGGTGCACTGGGTAACCCAACACTGGCCACTGACGCCACATCTTTGCCTGTGCACGGCTAGACTTTTCAGGAATAGGTAGCTGATATAGTGACCTTTCGAACTGTATACAACGTTTGTCCAAGTTATGTTTTTTGTTGAACAAAGTGTTTGTCGAAGTGTATGAGAAGGTGCACTGGGTAAGCAAACGTTGGCCACTGACGCCACATCTTTGCCTGTGCACGGCTAGACTTTTTAGGAATAGGTAGCTGATATAGTGACCTTTCGAACTGTATACAACGTTTGTCCAAGTTATGTTTTTTGTTGAACAAAGTGTTTGTCGAAGTGTATGAGAAGGTGCACTGGGTAACCCAACACTGGCCACTGACGCCACATCTTTGCCTGTGCACGGCTAGACTTTTCAGGAATAGGTAGCTGATATAGTGACCTTTCGAACTGTATACAACGTTTGTCCAAGTTATGTTGTTTGTTGAACAAAGTGTTTGTCGAAGTGTATGAGAAGGTGCACTGGGTAACCAAACGTTGGCCACTGACGCCACATCTTTGCCTGTGCACGGCTAGACTTTTTAGAAATAGGTAGCTGATATAGTGACCTTTCGAACTGTATACAACGTTTGTCCAAGTTATGTTTTTTGTTGAACAAAGTGTTTGTCGAAGTGTATGAGAAGGTGCACTGGGTAACCCAACACTGGCCACTGACACCACATCTTTGCCTGTGCACGGCTAGACTTTTCAGGAATAGGTAGCTGATATAGTGGCCTTTCGAACTGTATACAACGTTTGTCCAAGTTATGTTTTTTGTTGAACAAAGTGTTTGTCGAAATGTATGAGAAGGTGCACTGGGTAACCAAACGTTGGCCACTGACGCCACATCTTTGCCTGTGCACGGCTAGACTTTTCAGGAATAGGTAGCTGATATAGTGACCTTTCGAACTGTATACAACGTTTGTCCAAGTTATGTTTTTTGTTGAACAAAGTGTTTGTCGAAATGTATGAGAAGGTGCACTGGGTAACCAAACGTTGGCCACTGACGCCACATCTTTGCCTGTGCACGGCTAGACTTTTCAGGAATAGGTAGCTGATATAGTGACCTTTCGAACTGTATACAACGTTTGTCGAAGTTATGTTTTTTGTTGAACAAAGTGTTTGTCGAAATGTATGAGAAGGTGCACTGGGTAACCAAACGTTGGCCACTGACGCCACATCTTTGCCTGTGCACGGCTAGACTTTTTAGGAATAGGTAGCTGATATAGTGACCTTTCGAATTGTATACAACGTTTGTCCGAGTTATGTTTTTTGTTGAACAAAGTGTTTGTCGAAGTGTATGAGAAGGTGCACTGGGTAACCCAACACTGGCCACTGACGCCACATCTTTGCCTGTGCACGGCTAGACTTTTCAGGAATAGGTAGCTGATATAGTGACCTTTCGAACTGTATACAACGTTTGTCCAAGTTATGTTTTTTGTTGAACAAAGTGTTTGTCGAAATGTATGAGAAGGTGCACTGGGTAACCAAACGTTGGCCACTGACGCCATATCGTTGCCTGTGCACGGCTAGACTTTTCAGGAATAGGTAGCTGATATAGTGACCTTTCGAACTGTATACAACGTTTGTCCAAGTTATGTTTTTTGTTGAACAAAGTGTTTGTCGAAATGTATGAGAAGGTGCACTGGGTAACCAAACGTTGGCCACTGACGCCACATCTTTGCCTGTGCACGGCTAGACTTTTCAGGAATAGGTAGCTGATATAGTGACCTTTCGAACTGTATACAACGTTTGTCCAAGTTATGTTTTTTGTTGAACAAAATGTGTATGAGAAGTGCTTCTGGAGGTAAACTGGGTAACATTGGCCACTGACGCCACATCCTTGCCTGTGCACGGATGAATTTTTCAGGATAAGGTAGCTGATATATTGACCTTTCCAACAATATACAAACCGTTTTCAGATTATATGTTTTACTAAACGAATAAGTAAATCTGAATGACACCTTACCTTGGCACTGCTAATTATGCACGAATTTAAATTCGTATTTTGGTTTGTGTCTTTGCTAAATTCGCGTCGGATTTACGAATTTAACTTAACGCACTTCTCACCTGGTACACTCGCAGCTAAGAAGTCCATAACAGCGGAGTTAACATTGCTCTGTTAAAGTTCGCGACGTCGCGATCTTAACAGAGAACAGAACTCTGTTAAAGTTCGCGACGTATTTAACTTCACGCACTTTTTTTTCATCTATATCGAAAAAATTGCAAATCACTTTAATGTGTTGTATGATAGCAGAAACAGTTTCTTCTTTGGTACTTAGTAGATTGGTGTAATTAACACATTGCTGAAGTATTTTGAGTAGTTTTTCTAAAATCTTCCATTGGTTGGATTCCAAACAATGTGGTGTTACATGATCACTGCAATATGAGATAAGATCACTTCTTTGTTCAAATCTTGTTTGAATATCCTGAATAAATCTGTGATGTATTAAATGAAAGCTTTCCTGGTATTTAGAAAAAAGCTAGAGGTGAGTATTTGAAGTGCCCAACAATTTGTTTACAAACAGATGTAATATCCTTCACAGACTCGCTAAAAAATGGCATCATTAATAGATAATTGTAAGGTATGTAAGAAACCAGTAAGAGTGCTATATTCGGCCTGGTCGAAACTTTGATACCTTACACCTAAAAGTTTTGAAAAAATTTAATTGAATGAAATAGTTTTATTTATTCAAATTTTTAATTTATTTGGATTTTTCATTGCAGAACAAAAACAGTATACCCTGAAATACTATAACTAGCGGAAATATGTGGTTATAAAGAAAGCTACCTTATAATCACATTTAATAACAGGCGGGAATAAATACAGAATCATATCTATGGTGGGGCGGGGGTGGAAGTCCGCCCCGGGCGGCATTTTTGAAAATCAAGTATTGACTTATTGAATTCTAGGAATTTTTGGGGCTGCAAGTTTATTTACCGTCCCAGGCTCCATCAGTCCTAGCTACGCCATTGATTTGGCCTATTTTCAATACCAACCTGCACACCATAACAAAGAATATTTCTGCAAAATTTGATTATATCTTCACCGGTTCTCCTGCGATCGTGATTTCAATAGACAGACAGACGGACGGACATGGCTAAATCGACTCACGATGTGACGCTGATCAAGAATATATATACTTTTCTATACCTATCGTCTCTATTTCTATGCACATTACATGACAAAGTGAATATACCCTTAATCTTAAGGTGTAGGGTATAACAAGGAAGTGACTCGTACTCTGCTTGTACTGCTGCTGCTGCCATATGGGCAGCATTATCTCTTACGAGGACATACATTTTATTATGAGGAATATTAAACTGCTACACTGCCTCTAATGCACTCGCATTCGTTGCCGTGGTGACCTTAATAATGGTGAAATTCTTAAAACTGCGCTTTCTGCATAAAGTTATGCGTAACGTTACAATGTGCTGTAAGAATTAAAAGTGATATATGTATTTGCTGAATTAGCGGCCCAACCATCACGGATGAGAGATAAATAAATAGCAGCGTTGATTTCTTGTTGTAAAGGGTTCTCCAATAAGATGTGTAATTTTGATATTCAAAGAAAAGTGCCATTTTTTTAGATAAATTATCGCATGTTTATTTCGTAATATGCCGTTATTTAAGGTATGCCGTTAATAATGAAAAACAACATCAGCCAAATGGCCACCACGATCACGCTTACAGGACCATATCCTTTTCAGGAAATTTTCCATAACCAAATCGCGAAGTGGCTGCCCTATGTTCTCAATAGCCTCACGAATTCCATCTTTGAGGTCTTGAATCGACGCTGGGCTGTTGGCGTAGACCTTATCTTTGACGTGGCCCCAAAGGAATTAGTCGCAAGGTGTTAAATCACAAGATCTCGATGGCCAATTGTGATCACCTCTTCGAGAGATAACACGGTCAGGAAACTTTTCCCGTAAATGATCAATGGTTTCGTTGCTTGTGTGGCACGTAGCGCAGTCTTGTTGAAAGCGAACGTTGTCCAGATCAATACAATCTAACTCCGGCCATAAAAAATCATTAATCATCTCTCGATAGCGCAATCCATTCACCGTAACTGTTGATCCAACCTCATTTTCGAAAAAGTAAGGTCCAATGACCCCGCCGGACCATAAACCGCACCAAACAGTCACACGTTGAGGATGGAGAGGCTTCTCAACAATAACTCTTGGGTTTTCCGAGCCCCAGATGCGACAATTTTGCTTGTTGACGTAGCCACCGAGGTGGAAATGTGCCTCATCAGTCAAGATGATTTTTCGATGGAATTCCTGATCATTTTCATGCATTTCAAGGACCCAATCAGCAAAGACACGACGTTGTTGATGATCGGCCGGCTTGAGTTCTTGTGTTAACTGAACTTTATAAGCCTTAAGACCCAAGTCTTTATGCAAAATACGGTGTAATGACGTTTGTGGAATGCCCAATTCCAAAGAACGACGAGGAATGGACAAACCTGGGTTATCCTCAACACTTTGGGCTACAGCAGCAATATTCTCAGTTGTTCTTGAGCGACGTGCACGGGTTTTATTCTTCACATCACTAACTTGTCCTAACAGCTCGAATTTTTCCACCAATTTCTGTATTGCGGTCCGACAAGGTGCTTCACGACGACCCAAAAATGCTTTAGTTTTGTGAACTGTGACTGCAAAATTTTCACCATTTTTGTAGTGAATTTTAATAATTTCAATGCGTTGTTGCAGCGTGTATCGTTCCATTTTCAGTAATGGCGTAGTTTCTACTTGTCAAATGTCAAAAATGACAGCTTCAAAAGTGACAGCTACCGAAATAGCGGGCTATTCAAAAATACATCTCTTATTGGAAAACCCTTTATCTTAGTTCTCACCTTCACATATATATCCTCTACAATATTTCCTTTTACATACCTACGAGAAGGAAGTTGATATTTTGGACTTGTCTGTGTGTCTGTGGTCGTGGTGTTTTTCCGATAGGTGGTGTCAGTTGCAAATAACTCTGACAAAACTGCCAGAGTGCAGTGGTTGGAAAGTTGTTTACATTTGAAAATGGAAAAAAATTAAACAATTGCGTTACATTTTGCAGTATTGTTACGACAAAGGGAAAAACGCTCAGCAAGCTTATGAAAAAATTTGTGCAAGCTATTTCTTGCTGCTCTAACTTGAAGTTGCATCTTGTTGCTTTGATTGTGCTTAAGGCATAATTCTGTGTTATGCCTCGCGCTCAAATGTTTTAACAATTTGTCAGCTGCAAGCAGTGTTGCAATATGTAAAGGTGACTACAGATTATATACTTTAGTCGTAAAATAAGGTACTTCGCATATGTTCGTTAATATATATTAAAACATAAACAGAAATAAAAAATTTTTTATGGACTATAATCCGGTAGATAATTTCATGGCTATTATTTTGTAAATATGCTTTCCGAAGCAGTAATCTTGCCAGCTGACTTTTGCGTTTTTCGTTGCTTTAGATGACTTTCGCCGGCTGTTCTCCACTCCACTGACGATCTTGATTAAGGTGTGTAGCAGTGGTTTCATGTTTCAAACGCGGTAACGATTTCGAGAACAACTTGCGCATGCTCAAATTTTCGTGTAAAATTGTGCACTATCTAACTTCTGATATCTTTAAGGCCGTGGTTATGCTATCGAGTTTTGATTGGCAAGTAGGACTTTTTTTGTTGTTTTGTGTGTAAAAGAGAGAACGGGATATTTGTCTGTTCTCAACATCACTCTCTCACACCGAGCACGAAAACTCGATCTAGCGTACACCGAGGACACCGGTGTTGCTTAGTCTCAATATTCACAAAAGTATTGAAAAATGGAGTGGAGTGAAAAAATGGAATGAACTGATAAATCTATCAATTATACTTCTCTGATTATCGTTCCAAAATATTACGCCTTTATATATGTTAAGCAGATTTCAATTAATATAAACATTTGGTCTTCCATCGCGTCGAAAACTACACCGCAAATAATACGTTTTCCAATTAGACGGGTTGCTGTTGAAGGTGAGAAAAAATATATATTTTTGTAGAAAGCAAGCGTGGGTCAAGCACAAGCGTAACCACTCTTTTTGCACGTACTCCGGTCAACGAGCATAAATTCGTAAAGAGATTGCATGAAACATTTGTTGCCGGCAACATCGTGATTTCATGTGTGATGATTAGGGCAGCTGTTAATTAGCAGCACTTAGCACTGTAAAGAACAAAAAATTTCTGTAAAGCAGAAAACCGAAGATAAAAACGAAGTTGTTTACAGAGTACAAAACTTCTTTTGTATTCTGCGCTGATAGCAAATCAAAATTGAATGCTCTACTAATGAGTGAGGAGTTCGGAAGCTCTTTTTAATGAGTTTGTAGGGAACGGAAGGTCGACTTTGTTTCTGTTATTTTGCACTAACAATGCAAGCGAATATGATAAAGTGTGAAAGAAAGAATCGATTAATTCGTGGAGTACAGCGGGCGATGAGAAGAGCGGTGCGATTTGTCTTCGTTTGCTTCTCTTGCAATAACAAACCAAGTGATGCTGCCGTCCGTCTGGGTTTGTTTCAAATTTTTCATTTTATGGTTTTTGAAAGAATTTTGCTTTTTGTAACTTTTTTCTGCTTCTTGTTCGATGTCCAAGCTTTGTAAAGCGCTGTCACGATCTACGCTGCGAGCATAGCGTGCTGTTTAAGAATTTGTATGGGCATAGATGATATGTAGTCGGCATATCAAGTCACTATAAACGTTATACGAGTAAGACTGAACAAATTATGAAAATATTTATATTATATGTGTGTGGTAATACAAAGTATGATTTTAAAGAAAGCTACTAGATGAATATAGATGAATGCATAAAGAAAACAAATATTTCATCACTAGATTGGTTTAGTATAGACGGAAGCTGCTACAAGCATAGGTATAGTATTTTACAACATTTGATTACGGTTTTAATTCGAAAAAATGCGAGATGGTTAAAAGAAAAATTAGTTGCCGAAGAAGCAAGAAAGAAATTCGAATTAAAAAGAACCTAAACAACGGACTTACTTGCAACTTAGCTAATGCTAAGGTGCAAAGACTTGTAGATAAATAAGATTAATGATTTGTCCTAAGGGTCCATTAAAATTAGAGTTCAGTATAATTAAAATAATAAATACTTTAACAAAATTATAAATTTAAGTTAAACTAAAATTAAATTGAAATAAAATGTAAATATAATTTATTTTTAAGTATTAGTTATTATAAGTGCGTGAAGTTAAATTCGCGTTTTTGATAGTTAAATTCGTAAATAGCGGAGACACAAACCACAAACACGAATTTCAAATTCGTGTTTTTCACACATGCGTTGTTCACATCAGAGCAAATATTGAATGCAAATTTCGATATATCCAAAATATAACTTCGATATATGCTATACATCGTTGGAAAGAGGACGTCGAGATCTTTCCAACGATATCGGTTTGATGCGTGCACTCGTAGAACTTTGGCGTCCGAGGTCACCTAAACTTAGTCTATGCGCGATGCATATCAGAGCAAGTTTTGAATGCAAATTTCGATATATCCAAAATATAACTTCGATATATGCCATACACCGTTGAAAAGAGGACGTCGTGATCTTTCCAACGATATTGGTTTGATGCGTGCACTCGTAGAACTTTGGCGTCAAAGGTCACCTAAACTTAGTCTATGCGCGATGCATATCAGAGCAAACTTTGAATGAAAATTTCGATATATCCAAAATATAACTTCGATATATGCTATACATCGTTGAAAAGCGGACGTCGAGATCTTTCCAACGATATCGGTTTGATGCGTGCACTCGTAGAACTTTGGCGTCAAAGGTCACCTAAACTTAGTCTATGCGCGATGCATATCAGAGCAAACTTTGAATGAAAATTTCGATATATCCAAAATATAACGTCGATATATGCTATACATCGTTGAAAAGAGGACGACAAGATCTTTCCAACGATATTGGTTTGATGCGTGCACTCGTAGAACTTTGGCGTCGAAGGTCACCTAAACTTAGTCTATGCGCGATGCATATCAGAGCAAACTTTGAATGAAAATTTCGATATATCCAAAATATAACTTCGATATATGCTATACATCGTTGAAAAGAGGACGCCAAGATCTTTCCAACGATATTGGTTTGATGCGTGCACTCGTAGAACTTTGGCGTCAAAGGTCACCTAAACTTAGTCTATTCGCGATGCATATCAGAGCAAACTTTGAATGAAAATTTCGATATATCCAAAATATAACTTCGATATATGCTATACAACGCTGAAAAGAGGACGTCGAGATCTTTCCAATGATATCGGTTTGATGCATGCACTCGTAGAACTTTGACGTCAGAGGTCACCTAAACTTAGTCTATGCGCGATGCATATCAGAGCAAACTTTGAATGAAAATTTCGATATATCCAAAATATAACTTCGATATATGCTATACATCGCAAATCATATGTATCACGCATAGACTAAGTTTAGGTGACCTATGACGCCAAAGTTCTACGAGTGCACGCATCAAACCGATATCGTTGGAAAGATCTCGACGTCCTCTTTTCAGCGATGTATAGCATATAGCGAAGTTATATTTTGGATATATCGAAATTTTCATTCAAAACTTGCTCTGATATGCATCGCGCATAGACTAAGTTTAGGTGACCTTTGACGCCAAAGTTCTACGAGTGCATGCATCAAACCGATATCGTTGGAAAGATCTCGACGTCCTCTTTTCAACGGTCTATGGCATATATCGAAGTTATATTTTGGATATATCGAAATTTGCATTCAAAACTTGCTCTGATATGCATCGCGCATAGACTAAGTTTAGGTGACCTTTGACGCCAAAGTTCTACGAGTGCACGCAACAAACCAACATCGTTGGAAAGATCTTGGCGTCCTCTTTTCAGCGATGTATAGCATATATCGAAGTTATATTTTGGATATATCGAAATTTGCATTCAAAATTTGCTCTCATATGTATCACGCATAGACTAAGTTTAGGTGACCTCTGACGCCAAAGTTCTACGAGTGCACGCATCAAACCGATATCGTTGGAAAGATCTCGACGTCCTCTTTTCAGCGGTCTATGGCATATATCGAAGTTATATTTTGGATATATCAAAATTTGCATTCAATATTAGCTCTGATGTGAACAACGCATGTGTGAAAAACACGAATTTGAAATTCGTGTTTGTGGTTTGTGTCTCCGCTATTTACGAATTTAACTATCAAAACGCGAATTTAACTTCACGCACTTAGTTATTATTAGGTAACATGTAAATTAAATATTATGTACTGTATATGTTGTATAATAGAATTCATATTAAAATACGAAAATAAAACACAATTTAAACTTTAATAAATATTTTATTTTTATATAGATTTGTCTATTAGCAGCTATTATAAAATTAAAAACATATGGCATATTTTTCATTAAAGTTGCACGCATTCGCACAAATTTGATAAGTTCAGTAAGACGACGAGCTGAAGTCCACAAGGAGACTTTTGGAAAATACTTAGCTTAGCTTCATATACAGGGTGTTTCGCATAAGAGTGACCAAAAGACTAGGGCGTGTAGGATGGGTCGAGACAAGAAAAAAATCGTATGGGAGGGAGGGGCCACTTTCCCCCCGTTTAGGCGGGAGGGGCCATTTTATAAAAATCCGACTTAACACCGATAAAAATAATATTAAAAATAATGGTTAGACCTAGATAACTTTTGCTTGCTGATTTCCAAAGCCAAATATCCGCTTCTTAATATCCTTTTTAAATTAGGTTCCTATGTCAAACAGTTTTTGAGAAATTTAATGACAAAGTTAAAATTTGGAAAAAAAATTCCGAAAAAAAATGTTTGGTCGCAATTTTTTTTAAAAATTACGGTATTAAGTATAAAAATTTTTCCGACCATAAAATTCTCTAATCAATTTTAGAGAGAATGCTTCAAACCGGAAGGTTTTATTTTTTTGTAGTTTCCGAGAAAAGTGGAAATTACGAAGTTCACTCCTTCCTTTTTCCATATTTTTGCACCAGTAATAAAACACAAGTGGCCAAAAAATTGGTGTTTGAAAGGAAAGTATGCTTCGTAATTTTCATTTTTCTCGGAAACTACAAAACATAGAACCTTCCGGTTTGAAGCATACTCTCTAGAATTGATTAGAGAATTTTATGGTCGAAAAAATTTTTATACTTAATACCGTAATTTAAAAAAAAAATTGCGACCAAACATTTTTTTTCGGAATTTTTTTTCCAAATTTTAACTTTGTCATTAAATTTCTCAAAAACTGTTTGACATAGGAACCTAATTTAAAAAGGATATTAAGAAGCGGATATTTGGCATTGGAAATCAGCAAGCAAAAGTTATCTAGGTCTAACCATTATTTTTTAATATTATTTTTATCGGTGTTAAGTCGGATTTTTATAAAATGGCCCCTCCCGCCTAAACGGGGGGAAAGTGGCCCCTCCCTCCCATACGATTTTTTTCTTGTCTCGACCCATCCTACACGCCCTAGTATTTTGATCACTCTTATGCGAAACACCCTGTATATGTAGTTTATATAATATTACTTAATAAGTATTGTAAAATAATGTTGTTTAATAAGTGTTACTAATAAAATCGGGGCTAATGGACTAAAGTTGATCTCTTTAAAACCATACTTTGTATTAACACACACATATAATATAAATATTTCCATAATTTGTTTAACTTTTTCTATTCTATTAGCTTTTCTAATTCTATTAACTTTTCAGTCTTACTATATAACGTGTATAGTGAATTGATATGCCGACTATATATCATCTATGCCCATACAAATTCTTAAACAGCAAGCTATGCTCGCAACGTACATAGATCGTGCCAGCGCTTTACAAAGCTTGGACATCAAACAAGAAGCAGAACAAAGTTACAAGAAGCAAGATTTATTTCAAAAACCATAAAATGAAGAATTTAAAGCAAACCCAGACGGACGGACGGCGGCACACGGTTTGTTATTGTAAGAGAAGCAAAAGACGAATCGCACCGTTCTTCTCATCGCCCGCTGTACTCCACGAATTGATCGATTCTTTCTTTCACACATTATCATATTTGCTTGCATTGTTAGTGCAAAATAACAGAAACAAAGTCGATCCTCCGTTCCCTACAAACTCATTAAAAAGATCTGCCGAACCCCTTCATTAGTAGAGCATTCAATTTTGCTTTGCTACCAGCGCAGAATACAAAAGAAGTTTTGTACTCTGTAAAGTAGTTCGTTTTTATCTTCGGTTTTCTGCTTTACAAAAATATTTTGTTCTTTACAGTGCTAAGTCCTGCTAATCAACAACTGCCCTAATCTTCGCACATGAAATCACGATGTTGCCGGCCACAAATGTTTCATGCAATCTCTTTACGAATATATGCTCGTTGCTCAGAATTCTATTCACACACAATGCTATTCACAAATGCGAATATTACACTACGAACATTGTTCGCCCTCGATGAACCATTTCTGCTCTCTCGTAAAATTGTGTTTGGTATTGTGATTATACATAGTATAACTAAATATCATTCTTTACAAAAACATGTTGACGTTTCATACTGGTCAGAGTAGTTTGTCCTCGTCGACAGCAATCATTTTGTTATGCCTCGCAGAAATTCATCCTCTCTAGATAAAATCAACGCTGAAAGCTGAGAGCGTAAGGTTGAAGGTAAGGCTTTGTATAGAAAGCAATAACAATTTTACAGTTTTGCCGAACAAAACTGTTTGTAGTGTAATATCCGCATAATCATACAGGCAGTGGCGTAGCGTGGGGGAGGGTATCAGAGGGCCAATGCTCTGGGCGGCAGAGCTATCGGGGTCGGCCGAAGCGGCTAGTTATATATGCGGAATATTTCTTACCGGCTCCGGGTGGCAGAAATTTTTAATCCCTTTTTAACGGTACCTAGGCAAATCTCGATATGTGCTGTAGTTTAGGAGATATAGGCGGTTAAATTTCGAAGGGCCCTTAAACCGGAGCCTGAAGTGACCACCCATTCTTGGGGTTGTTGTTGGGGTCAGTGCTGAAAACAGCAACACGATTGGACTTTGTACGGTGCCAAATTGATGCCTAAATTGTTTTTAAATAACTTTTTCATTCATTAATTTTTTACTAAGTAGAATATATAATTAAGCGGCTTAGATCTAGTTTTGGCCCACAAATGCAATGTTGTTGTATTGCACATCAGTTTTACTCGCAAATATTTTATGGAACACATAGGGATCCTCCCGGTATCGCCTATCGTGTTGTTGTTTTTGCTTGTGATGCAGACCCCAGCAACAACAGTCATTCCATTGTATTTAGTTTATAAGTACAGTAAACCAGTTCACTTATTGTAGCTTGACGATATGAGGAATAGATGGAAGATTTTTTGTTTCCATATTCCACTCTTTATTAACATTTGTAATATAACGAAGATATTACATACATAGATATTTAGTAAGTGCTTAAGCATGATCCTATGGCAAGTCTCATTGTCGGTCTCAAAGGCACCGTTCAAATAGCAATCCCAAAATATTATTCTGAAAATTCACTTCTACTTCACTTCAGCCAGCAGTTTAACTTCATTGCATCATTTTTTTAGTGCAATATTAAAAAAATATACAAATTTTTAATACACTTCACAAACCCACATTTTCTAATATTGTAGTATAAATGTATTATTGTAACACCAAAAATTATCCGAAAACTGCGCCATCAAGGCCGGAATCTGTTTTCTGCCACCAGTTCACTTTACACTGTTTTTAGTGGCTGCGCCCGTACACAATATTATGAAGCAATATTACACTTCACAAATAAATAATCTGTTAGCAAATAATAGGAACCAGATCTTATCACCTAAAATCTTTTCTTCTCAATTTTGTTTAGGCGAATAGATAAGAATTTTAACAAATTAGCCAATCTAAATACATCGAACTGAACTAAGTTACAATTAGTAAAGTGGCAGAGAGTATTCTCAAAATGCACATTTCTCCATACTGCACTGATTAGAGTGAATGAAATAACTATATTGAAATAACTCTACTTTAAAAACTCAAGCTCATTATTGATAAATGTCATCCTTTTTAGCCTCAAAATTAAAGATTTTTCGGAACAGATTCATTTAGGCGCTTGTCGAGCTAACCAATGTTGTTGTTCTTGGTGCCTATCCCAACCACAACAAATTTTTCTGCTCTCATCTAATTCCGGAGTTGTAGCCCTTTGAATGTTGAAAATCTCAGGCCAATATGTCCTAAACCTTACGAGATACCGCTATGTGGCATATGTCGGGGGACGCTGCGCAGCACCGATTATTTGTTGACTTTGCTGATGTTGTTGTTTTTCAAAGAAACTCCGAGAAGCACTTTATTTTAAGTGCCCGCTCTCGCCCGGTTTCGAAGTTATAGCCCTTTAAAGGTGGGAAATTTCGGACCTATATCTACGAAACTAAAAGATTTACATACATGTTGAGGGCATGGTTCCAAACGTATTAAAATTTTCTTTCATATATATTTAAGAAAATATGTTATCAACAAACTATTATACAAAAACAACAACACCGTGTGTCATTGTTATGTAAAACCTATCTGTTCCGTAATAGTTTGTTGATAACATATTGTCTTAAATATATCCAAAAGAAAATGTTAATACTTTTGCTCTTGTATTATTAAGCTCTGTACTTATCTCAATATTAACAGAGTAGAGTATCTTACCTTTCTTCAAATACACTCAATTCTATTTTTACACGGTCGTGTTTTACACGGTTTTGATTTAACACGGTTTGAAAATAAAAAAAATTTTAAATTTTTTTACACGATTTTATTCCATTTAACACGATACAAAATCTTTTGGGCTTAAATTTTTTTTGGTTGAATTTAATTTTTGCGAAATATGTTCATATTACAAATTAGGGGGGATTCCCTTTTTATGGATACAAGCAAATTTATGTGTGACAGCAACTAGAATGTGTTAATATTTTCTAATTTTGTATGCTTGTGTAAAAACACATTTTATATGTGATTTAATAAAATAAGCCTAAATAGTTGTTCTTAAAAAATCCTTGTTTTTCACTAATTTCAATAGGTTTTAGAGATAAGGAACCAATCACCTATTTTGCATACGATCAATATGCCTTTTGAACATATTTACGACGGGCATGAGGCTCCAATGTTGTTGTTGTGTTTGGTGTAGTTTTTGGCGCTGACCCCAACAACAACAAAAGTTGATCCCGGATTTAATTGGGGTCAGAGTTATAACCTCTTGAACTTTAAAATTTAACCGCCGATATCTTTTAAACTATAACAGATATGCGTATGATATTAGTACCGTTATAAAGGTATTAATAATATCTTTCATTTATGTTAAATATTATTTTGTCGAGAATCGTTTACTTTCGAAGATAAATACAATTTTCAATTTTTAGTACTATTTTTTTCTATTCATTAATTTTTTTTTAAGTAAAATGTATAATTCAGCTACATAATTATTCCAATATAAAGATAGTAGAGGTCCTTAGCTTTGTAAAAATTTTTCATTTTAGGATAAACTCAAAATATTTTGTGTAACATAGTACAGAAATTATCTCCGCCATAATGAAATGTACCAGAGTTTCATAATTGAAAAAATGTTTAATAGAACAATTTCCAAAAGTGGTTTCTTGTAAGTTTGAAAATGAGTTTTCTCCGAAATGCCTGCACCGATCTTTGTGAAATAAATTTCTATATAAAGGTAAGGAGCTCTACTATCTTCGCATTGGAATAATTATGTAAGTTAATTATACATTTTACTTTAAAAAAATATTAATGAATAGAAAAAAATAGTACTAAAAATTTTAAATTGTGTTTATCTCCGAAAATAAATGATTCTCGGCAAAATACTATTTAACATAAATGAAAGATATTATTAATACCTTTATAACGGTACTAATATCATACGCATATCTGTTATAGTTTAAAAGATATCGGCGGTTAACTTTCAAAGTTCAAGAGGCTATAACTTTGACCCCAATTAAATCTGGGAACAACTTTTGTTGTTGTTGAGGTCAGCGCCAAAAACTACACCAACGTACATAACAAGAATATAATTTTAGCCTCATGCCTGACGTAAATATATGCCGTCCCTTTTTACACGGGTTTTCCTGGAACCAATTTCCGTGTAAAAACAGAATAGAGTGTATATGTTTATCAGGATCGGTGCAGGACTTTAATAAAAAAATGAATTTTAAAATCACAATCAACTACTCGTACTGATTTTTGCGCGATCATAAAAGCGAAACATTTTTATTTAAATTTAGACACCAAAAATTGGACTAAAAATACTATTTTAATATTATTATTATTAATATATTACTGCGTAGCCAGTGTTGGACATACACACCAAAAAATTGGTCTAAAAATACTAATATACTGCGTAGCCGGCGTTAGACACACATACATACATAAGATATATCTAGTGTACGGCTGCCTTACGTCCCGGTTTTCCGGGACATGACCCGGTTTGAGCGCCTGTATCCCGGGGTCCCGGCTGGCACTTAAATTGTACCGGTTATTGTATTATACCGGTCGATGCATGTTGTTATAACTATAACATGTTACAAAAAAAATATATGCTATATATGCTATAAATGAATTATGTATAATAATTGATGTTAATAAAGAATTATTTAACCAAAATAATAAACAAAAATAGTAAGCAAATTTCACAGTACATATATATTTATTTATGTAAATAATAATTAACAATACACGTGTATTTCGGAAATATTTATTATTTACTTTTACGTATTAAAAGAATATTCAATAAGGAAGCTGTGAATTGCTTTTTCCTTTACACATTGAGAAAAATGAAGGAATTATATACATGGATAAAAATTCGTATAGCGTATTTCTCATAAATATGTTTTTCCATTCGGCTTATCTATGTGTCCCGTTCTGTATTTGAATATTTATGGCAAACCTAAAATTTAAGCAAAAAATTAGACAAACGATTTTGAATTCGCAGTAGTAAAATTCAAGCGATTGTGATCCTATAAATGCTTTTTCTCTTAAAATCCTGCATAGATCCTGATGATATATATATCTAAAGAAAGGTAAAAGACTCTAGTCTTGTAATATTGAGATAAGTACATAGATTAATAACACATTTTACTTATTCCGTGTTTACACGTGGGACACGTGTCCCGTGGGGACACCATTTGTTGTTGTTTTCACAGCGAAATGACAAGATGAATTTTCTGTGGACACCAGAAAACAGAGTTGCGATTAGTGAAAAAATATTTATAGGCTCAAATCAGGTATGTATTGTCATCAAATTTAAAAGTAAATCTATACAAATTTAACAAGAAGGAATAACACTTGTCGTAAACTGAAATTTTATTGTTTTTTTTTGCTGTTACTGTTGTTTCTAATGTTAAATTAAAAAAGCACAACACTTTTGGCCGTTCTGTTGTTTTACATAAATGAAATACCTTTTCTTTATCCTTTTTTTTCTCCTTTATCGAAAACTGGGCTAAAATAATTATAACACCAAGCGTGTTTTTGCTGTTATTGTTCGTGTCGCAGACTCAAAAAACAAGAAAACCATCACTCCACCCTCCCCCCACGAATACGACTTATATTTGAGTTATAGCCGTTTGGAATTAGTTTCCCTATATCTCCTTAACTGCATAAGATTTTGGTATATATACCATTAGAAAGGAAAGTTTAATACCTTTCATTTATGTAAAGTAAGATTTTACCGGAAAATGCAGTTTTGGACAAAATACTATTTTAATATTTTTAGTACTTCTTTTCCCGCATGAATAAAGTAAAATGTGTAATTAACCCACAGAATTTTGTGGGAAATACCAAACAAACAAGTTGTGGTCATTAGCTTTCCACAACTATTTTTTTTCGCAATAATCAGTGCAGGATTTTAGAAGAGAAGTAAAGAAATTAAAAATTGTTATGTAAAATCCCGCGAATTTTACGCCTGCGGCACCAAACTAAGAAAATGAAAAATTGCTATGAAAAATCGCGCGATAGCGATATTTCAAACGGCCTTCTTTAGCCAATAAATTGCATTCTTGGCGTTGATGGAAAATTTTGGCGTAAATAATACGCTTGTCTACCCAACCAATATTGTATTAGGTGTTGTTTTCCGTGAACGTTTTCCAGAACGTTCAATTTTGGAGAAAAATAAAATTTTAAATTTTTATATTATTCTGGGATCTCAGTGTTGGATATACATACTAAGGGTGTGTGTCAATTGGTTACTTTTTACTAGTGGTAAGTAATGTTGAAATAAATGTTGCAATAATGTTGAAATAAAACAAAATAAAACTGGTGAGTAAAATTTTGTTTTATTTGCTGTGCCAATTCATGGATGAAATGTTGACAGAAAAAATATAATAATATAAGTTTTCTTAATTTTCTTTTCCATTTTTAAATAATTTTGAAATACTCGACGTTGAAGAGAATATTCAACGGTTGTCAAAAATTTACCTAGCCCTCAAGGCTACATAAAATTTTGACGTTTGAATTCACCTCATTCACGTCAAAATTTTCAGTTTTTTATGTCAAAATTTTTTATATCGAGGAAAAACTAACCAATTGGCACACACCCTAATGCCGTGTTTACACGGGGACACGTGTCACACGTTTGGAACTATTCATCGACCGTGTCCCCGACAGCGTTTACACGTGGGACAGATTGGATTGTGGAACGGTGTGACATGGATGATTTTATTGAATGATTTTTTTAATACTTTTTGGTATCATTTCCATACTTTTAGATACTATTTAAGAATTTATAATACTTTTTGACTATAAACTTAGCAAACCTTGTTTTACACTCTACTTCGTGATACTGCCGTGATTATAAGCGAAATGGAAAGTTTAGAGGAAATAGAAATTGAACTAATTTCGATGACAAGTGAATATATAGACGTGCTATTTACAATTCAGCAAGAAGATGCTGAAATTATAGCCGATGTAACACAAAATATAAAAATATTGGAAGTGCGGAGTGCTGAACTCACTCGAAGAAGAAGTTGTTGGGTGAAGGATTGCAGGAAACGCAAAAGCTCAAATGGAGCATTTGCCATACTATACAAGGAAATAAAAGTCTCAAACAAACAACAACAAACAAAACAACAACAACAACAATAAAATTTCAGTTTACATCAGCTGCTATTCCTTGTTGCTAAATTTGTTGACATTTACTTTAAAATATGGGGACAATGCATACCTGATTTCAGACTATGAATATTTTTTCACTAAAACGCAACTCTGTTTTCTGGTGTCCCCAGAAATTTCGAGCGACATCTAAGGCCCATATTACATTGCAAACAGTTGTTCGATCAAACAGTCACATTGTTTTTGTTTTCTGTATAAAGATGTCAACTCTCAGTTCATCCGTGAGAGAATGAAAACGGATGAACTGTTGGCACAGCAAATACTCTGTTTGCAGGCGATGAGTGCAAACTACAAACAGAACAGAGTTGTTGTGTGGTGTAATAAAAAAGTATGCGCGTTTTGGAGTGAAAAAGCTGCACTTATATCGGAAAAGCCGCTTGAAAGGGTGCAGCGGTCATGCTGCATCGGGATATGCGGAGCGTTAAGCACTACTTCAACAAGGGCGATGGAGGTCATCCTCTCCATACGCCCAATAGACACACAAGTCAAGTATGAGGCTGCTGTAGCAGCAGCAAGACTGAGAGTCCTGGGCTCCTGGTATGAAAGGGACCACATTACAGGACATCAGACCATACTTGACCATATGAATGTAAGGCCCGACGAATGGGAATGCGACCGTATTACGGAGATCCAGTCCAGAACACCAGTGGAATCAATCATTCCAAAGAGAGGCGATTGGAACACGGCAGAGATAGGCGAAATGAGCCATAGCATTCACCTATACACGGACGGATCGAGAATGGACGGGCGCACGGGAGCGGGCTTTTACTGTATGAATAACAACTATGGAGCAAGCATCAGACTACATAACTCTAATACAGTCTTTCAGGCTGAAATTGTTGGGATTATGGAAGGTGCTAAATGGCTAAACAGCAACGCCATGCCAGGCAGGAGCTGTAAAATCTTTTCAGACAGCCAGGCGGCTATCAGAGCAGTATCGAATGACCAGGTGACATCAGAGGTGGTGCGTAGCTGTAAAGAAGCTATAACACTTCTGGCGCAAAGATACTCGATACAGCTGATATGGGTGCCAGGGCATCGGCATATTGAGGGCAATGAGAGGGCTGATGAGCTAGCGCGAAAGGGCACCTTGTTGGACGAGGTAACCATGGCGGCTAAAAAGCCTTTTCAGGCCCTGAAAAACCACATAGCGGGATGCGCAGACAGTCTACATCACAGGTGCTGGACTGCATCGGAGGGCTCCAGGGTAACTAAGTTACTATGGGGTAATCCAAACGCGGCCCAAACTAGGAAACTTCTGGCAAGAAGTAAAGGTAAACTAAGAATCATTATAGGGATTCTGACAGGACACAATGAACTCAGAGGTCACCTACGGAAAATACGTAACCTGGAATCTGATTTGTGTAGGTCTTGTTTGGAACACCCAGAAACACTGGAGCACTATCTTTGTGACTGCCCTGCCTTTTGCAGGGTAAGGTTACAGACACTAGGTTCCACGCAGATAACTGCCCTTGAGGATGTCGGCCGCAATGGCTGGAAAGCTATAAAGACCTTCGTGCTGGGCACGGGGCTCTTTGACTAGAGTGGAGAATAGCACCCTTTCCCCTACCCCTTTCCTCCTCTCCCCTTTCCTTTCCTTAGGAGGCGTACAATGGGCCTTATGGTCTAAGTGCATCCGGTTGCCTGCAGCCGGATGACTCCATGGAGTCCCTCTAAATAACCTAACCTAACCTAACCTATATCGGAAAAAGGAGGATTGCGTGAAAATAATTGCACAAAGCAACTCCAAATATGTATATATACTACGGGATGTGTTTGACTGTTGTGTTTGCAATGTAACATAGCAAGCAAACAGATTTGACGGGAGAGTGAAATAGTTCATTTCTTTGAACTGTTTGATTGAACAACTGTTTGCAATGTAATATGGGCCTAATTTCCCCAGGGGACACGTTCATTTGCATACAATACATAGTTCATCTTGCCGTTTGGACGTGAAAACAACAACAAATGGTGTCCCCAGGGGACACGTGTCGCACGTGTAAACTCGGCATAAGAGTTATAATTGGTGGGTGTCACACTAGGAATCTTGAGGTCGCCTCAGAAAAAGCTGTTTACGTTGCGCACTGTCACACTACAAAAAATTGTGCGCGTCCTCAAATTCGTGTACGTGCTAGCGGTTGAGAGCATTTTGTAAGCGCTTTCATTTCAACGAAAATACAGTATGGAGTGATTGATCTGACGTGCAGTAATGTTGTCGTTTACGTACTGTCTGTCTATACTTACCCTATATTGGAATCTACCTGCATTTATGAGTTTGCATTTTTCGAAATTTTTTATTTGTATTTTCTATTATTTCTTGTAAGGACCTATACCTGTTTTTTAACCTTTGGGCAGCCTCCTTTTTTTCAGGAATTTTCAAGTCGTAAAAATTAACATGTTGAAAGGGTTGACGAAAAGAGAGGAAGAGGAATTGCAACCTTTTTTGTATCTTGTTTTTTATTTATAATTCTAAGAAATGTATCCTTTCTTTCCAGTATCTTTTAGGAACTGATACATAATTTGAGTAATTTTTCTTAAATAAAAATGAGAAACATTTTCATATTTCAGAAATATGTAAATTGGTAGTAATAATAACAATTAAAATTACATAATACAATAAAATTCTAAACGAAATGTAATGTAATGTAAGAAAAAACATAAATTCAGCCGAACCGGTTTTTCCATTCCATACATTTTTTATTTATACCGGCATGCATGTTGTCTTAAGCGAAGCCCTTGCTGTGGCTGCTACATAACAAAGCAAAAATGAGAAGGCAACAGATAAGAAACATTTTCAGACTGTGCTTCGAGTTTGTATACATGTGTTAAGGCCTGATTAGTCGTACTTAGCACTTCGTACTTATAAGTTTCGAACAACTTAGTTGTTTACGGGTTGCAGAGGGCACCGGCACTTCTAGTGTAGCCACTGGTTGACCTAATGTTCGAAATTGGGTATTTTTTTGGTTTTGTGGGATTTTACTTGATTAAAGGATCAAGATTGCAATTGTATACTAAAAAAATTTTAGTATTTATATCTATATTATTTATATTATTATGGTATTTTGTTATAATACAGATAATTTCGTATAAATTAATTGTTTAAAGAATATTATATTGAAATCCCATTAAACTATAAATTCGGCAAGCAAAGACGACATCTTCGAAACAGCGTCAAGTTCGATCTGGTCACGCGTTTTGGCTGTCACTTAGTTCGAACTTAGTAAAATATCAAAATCGATTTGATATTCCCCTTGTAAGTAAGTACGACTGAACGGATACACAGGTTTCCATAAGCTAGAGGTGCATTTTGACAGCACGTCAAGTTCTTCGAAGTGCTTATAAGTACGACTAATCAGGCCTTTAGTCTTTGACGGTCGTGAGGCGACAAAATTGTAGCGCTAACGTTGAGGCGAACGCGGATAGAAAGCTGTTCCACTTTGTGCAATCAACCAATCAGAGCGCGCGAGTCTGGCGCTAAGATGCCTAGTGTGACACTCCACATTAACAAGCGCGGCCGGTGACCGAAAGCCGCATATACGGATATTACACTACGAACATTGTTTTTCGTCGATGAATCATTTCTGCTCTCTCTCAAAATTTTGTTCAGAATTGTGATTACACATAGTGCAAATAAATATCAATATTTACAAATACAAAGCAAAGTTACGGAGTTGATTTGTAAATTTGTTTCTTACATGAAGTACCTTTTATCAATAAAAGTACAGTTATTTCCATTCTAAACGCGAGTACTCTTTTGTTTCACCATACTAGAACACTGATTTAATCGAAGTTTGTCCTCATCGACCACAAGCATTTTGTTTTGCTTCGCAGAAGTTCATCCTCTCTGGATGAACTCAACTCTGAAACCTGAGAGCGTAAGGTTGACAATTTTGTACAGAAAGCAATAACAATTTTACAGTTATTTCGAACAATGTTCGTAGTGTAACATTGACTGGCTCTGCCTCAAGTCACGGCGTTGTAGTCACGGCATTTTGAGAGCTGTGCATCGTGTTGTCTTCGCTTTACGTCGTACTCACGCTCGTAATAACAATTTACGTTTTTCAGTACGAAGTTGTCAAATTCTTAGTGTTGGTAAACGCATTTCTGTATATTATAACTATGGTGAAATAAGAAAGTTGAAATTATATTAAGTTGAAACTTTTTATCACTTCATAAAATTGTTTTTTTTGTGCAAAAATTTGTGTTTTGAACAATGCTGAAATGAAGAATAATGAAAACAAGAATTTTAAAACATAATTACACCAGTTATTATATTTTATTTCACTCAGGTTGAAGCAAAGATATTATCTTCCTTTTTTTGTCCTTTCTTTTCCAACACTGTCGAAACATTAAAAAAATGCTAGCATCTTATGCTATAAAAACGAGTTGTTACTTTCATTTTTATTTTCTTTATTACAAGTGTAACTCAAAGTGTTAGGGGTTATTAATTAATTAATTAATAACTTTCGATATCTATTTCATTTTTATTAATTAATAAAATCGAAATAGATAGTTTAGTTCAATTTTTGGTTGAAGAAGAGGAATACAATTACATGGGAGTCATAAATCGCGAAATGAGAGAATTGTGACCTCGGATCCTCCAACGAACGCGGGAGCAACTATCAGCAAACTATCGTCAATTTTGGGCTATATTGTAAAATATAGTAATTTATAGAAACCAGTAAACAATATTGTGTATATAATATATAATAAATATATCTTTTGTTATACTTTTTCTTCTGGGGAACCTGCTCCATTTTTGACTATTTGACTATATTTTTTACTATACAACCAACTGCAGCCGATACGAAATTATGGCTGACATAGCCAAATAATTTCGCGACGCTGGCGTTCATTATTTAAAATTGTAATTACGATTTTTAAACTTTCAAAGGAATTTAATTTTTTTCGCCACTGATATATAAAAAATGGATAAAAAGCTACTACAGCTTTCTATCCACCGTCCGATTTGACGCATGCGATTGTCTGCTATCAAAATCAGCTGATTTTAAGACAAACGCAGACAGAACTAGACATAAGCAGACATAAGTGAGTTTATCTGCCTATTAAGCAAACATTAGCCTAACGATTTTCAATTCAGAGTAGTAAAACTGAAAAAACTGCTTCCATGCTAACGCGATTGTGATTTTAAAAATTCGATTTCTCCTAAGATCCTCGACTGCTGCAGATGAAAAAAAGATGTGTCGAAAGCTAAGACCTCTACTTTCTTAGTTTTGTCATAATTGTGTAGTTTAATAATACATTATGCTTCGAAAAAATGTAATGAATGCAAGAAAATATTATATTATTATATTATTATTAATATTATTAAAAATATTACCAAAAATCTAAAATTTCATTTTTCTCCAAAACTGAATGGTTTTCGACAAAATATTGATTTACGTAAATGAAAGATAATTGATTATTACCTTTCCAACAACATCAACAACATAGAAGTATCCTGGGCAGTTTAGGGGATACAGACATGAGATTTAGTTTTTAATTCAATTATTAAATATTAAAAATTAATTCATAAAAAACGACACAGGAATGCCATCGGAAAATTGCAAAAATTTGCGCCTTTTACGACGGTTCTCATAAATTCTCATGGAATATATGTAACTGGAATATTCAAGACATATCGTTCTACTTTCATGCATGCACTGCAATATTCACGAAAGTGTTATGTACTTACGTTCTTTTGGGTTTTAAAATGCTTTGTCTCGTAAAATGTTGTGCCGATCTTAATGATACAAATACGCTTAGAAAGCTAATAGCTTCAGGTTTTTTAAGATTAGGAAAATTATACATTCTAATTATATATTCTTCTTACGAAAAAATTAATAAATGGAGAAAAAAAAGTACTAAAATTATAAAAGTCGTTCCTTTCCAAAAGTAATGTTTTTCGACAAAGATTTAAATTCTTTTATAACCGATCCTATCCGGATATTTTTAATACTTTAGAAGATATAGATATACCATAATAGATAATATAACTAAATAGAATTACAAATATAGATAGAATTACAAATATAGAGCGAGTTTCCAACGGTAAATTTGTTGCGAGTGATGTTGCGAATAAAAAAGGAAAATAAGAAAGAATCAGGCAATTTAGTACAGCAGAGAGATTGTAATCAAAGGTTTATAATAAAAACGTACATAAGGTTAGACCAAAAGAATTTAATCCATATTCTCGAGTGTCGTCATTGTGACGAACCTTTTTAGCTCCGGATATACTCGCCGGACATCCAGGGTTCGGAACAGAAAATTTATATTCTTGGAACAGTGTGAAAATGATTGTAACACATACTTCTTTTTACGTTATAACTTTATTTGCATAATTTTATCTTACTGTACAAAATATCAATGCTTTTACTTTCCCTTTCGGGTAAATTCCACTGGTATACTATCTACTTATTCTAATTAACCTCCATTACCGACTGTGCGGACTGTTTTCTGATCAACTGTGTTACCGACCGTGCACTGATATCTTTTAATTCAACCCTCTTACCGGCCACGATGAACTGCTTTACTGCCAGACTGTATTACCGGCTACTATGAACTGATTTACTGTAGACTGTTTTACCGGCCACGATGAAGTACTTTACTGCCCGACTATATTACCGGCTACTAGGAACTGCTTTACTTCCACACTGTTTTACCGGCCGGTCAGGCTCTCTGCCAAACTGTATAATCGACCGATCAGTCCAGGCTCTCTGTTAAACTGTATAACCGACCGATCAGGTCAGGCTCTCAGTCAAACCGAATAACCGACCGATCAGGCCAGGCCCGCAGTCAAACTGTATAACCTACCGATCAGTCCAGGCTCTCTGTCAAACCGTCTAACCGGCCGATCAGGCCAGGCTCTCTGTCAAACTGTATATAGCTCACCGTTGGCTTGTTTACCTGGCTTGCTTTAACAGTTCCAGTCTTATAGGTAGACCGTTTAGGTCTTCTAAGTCTCTAGTGAAGTCTAGTTACCTGCTAGACCGCCAGAGCTCAAGTGTCTTTTGCTCCTTTTTTTTTTTTTTTTTTTAATGAGGTAGGAAATGCTTTTACGCACATCCCTGCTCGAACCAGGTCCGCCGATAGTGTGGGACTCCCTCCCTTGCGGACTACCCACTAAAACCGTCCTCTTTCTTGGGGGAATAGTCGGGGAATAGTCGAAGCAGACCAGAACGAGTAGGTCCCTTTTCGAACATCGTCGTTGTGACCGTTCACGCTGAGCCTTCTGGCTGCCAGCGCCGGACAATGGTTCACAATGTGATCCGCCGACTCTTCATCCTCTAGGCACAGCCTGCAGACATCATCCTCTGCAAGACCCATCTTATGGAGATGATATCTGAAATTGCCGTGTCCAGTGATCAAAGAGATAAGCCAACTAAGACTGTCTCTTCTGTATTCGAGTAGTCGTCTGGCCTCTCTGCGAAGCGGTTTAATGATAACCATCTTCGCCTGACGATATGTGGAGAGCTCTCTCCACCTTCGTGCATGTTCAGAGTACAACCACTCATCCATTAAGGCTCTGACCTTCCCATCGCTAAGAGCGACTCTCGGCTCCGGCCCACAAAAATAGTCAGCAGCTCCCTCCTTGGCAAGAGAGTCCGCTTTCTCGTTTTGTTCTGTGCCTATGTGCCCTTTGACCCAACACAGTGTTACCTTGTTGTACTGGGCACACTCATTGAGCTTCTGGAAAGCCTTCAGCACCAGTCTGGAGTTAACGTTTGTCCGCGCCATGCTCTTAATCACCGCCTGGTTATCCAGTGCTAGCAGGATTCTGCTATTCTGCACCTGATCGCCAATCAGGTGGTCCAGAGCATGTATCAGTGCCAGTAATTCGGCCTGATACACGGACACGTATTTCCCTAAATGGAGCTTACAGCCCAGGTTCAACTCCGAAGAGAAGATTCCTGCACCTCCCCTTCCATCCATCAATGACCCATCCGTGAAGATGTTTAGGTCATGCTTACTGCACTCATCGTGCAGTCGGCCATCTGCGATCAGAGTGTCGTGCCACCTATCGATGATTCGAACCCTGCATATGCCATCCACAGGCATGCAAACATCGCCGACCTTAGCACGGACAATGTCGATAATGCGGCCATGTCCTGCCGCTGGTAAATCAGCACCACGCCATACAGCGTTCCTATGCATGCGCATTGCCGCCAGCGCCGCCGTCCTCTTAATAAATAAGTCTAACGTTAGCAGCCCGAGTATCGCCTCCAGAGCGAAGGTCGGGGTGGTGCGCATGGCACCACTGATAGTTATGCATGCCAGACGTTGGACCCTGTCCAGTTCCACCTTTATCGTTATCTGATCTGCTTTATGCCACCAGATAACTGAGCCATAAGTCAAACAGGGTCTAACCATAGCAGTGTAGATCCAGTGTGCCTTGTTTGGGGATATACCCCATCGAAGGCCACACACTCTTCTGCACTGAAAGAGCACCGCCTTTACCTTTCTAATCCTCTCCAACACATGCTCCTTCCAGGTAAGTATGCTATCTAGGATTACTCCTAGCTACTTAACCCTTCGGGAGATGTTAATTTCGGATCCGAAAATCCTTAGAGGACTCCAGTTCGGAATTTTCCTCTTCCTTGTAAAGAGGATCATATCCGTCTTAGTAGCATTGATGGTGAGGCCCTGCTCTCTACACCATCCCTCTACCGTGGAGAGCGCCCCATGCATCACGTCCCGCATGGTGTCAACATATTTCTCTCTCACCATCACCGCTATGTCGTCTGCATAACCTATTGTATATATGCACCTTGAGTCCAGCCTCTGGAGCAAGGAGTCCGAAGTCTTTTGCTCCTAGTAGCAGCTCCTTTTATAGTGTCGGGCTGCCAGGGTTTTATCACGGATGATCAGCTGTTTGCTTCTTTTTCACCCAGGGTTGCATTTTTCGTACTACTAAACTACTTGTTGGTTTACACATAAAATTAATAATATAAAATATCAATAATTCAGAAACATAAATGTAAATAATTCACCAACATAAATATCAATAATTCACAAACGTAAAAATATTCAATAATTCACAAACATAAAATATTACTAATTCAAAATATCACGAATATTTCTTCTTCTTAAAATTAAAGTATAATAATATCATTAATAATTGTGTGGATGCAAACGAGCCTAGCGACTTGCATCTTCACATCATATGACGACGCAAACAGAGCATGTTTCAACTTCTCTAAATCGGAATATGTTCATGTGTTCGCTTGTTTTTGGTTTGTTTTTAGCAGAAAGGAATATTACTTAAACTAAAAAATTGCCTTTGGTTGCTGAAGTCGGCATTATCTTTGGTTACGGTTTTGTTTAAAAGTGGTAATTTGTGAAAACGCGTCAACGACATGTCTTCTTCAACAAAGTAAATACAGTACAATACGCATATAAGAAACTCGTTTATAAGAAAAACTCGGCTATAAAAAACACTTTTCCGGACACCATGTACATTTCCATATAACTAGTGCTAAATAATCCTTATATAAGAAACTCGCTTATAAGAAATACCCTGTCTCCACCGGACAAAATCTACTAGATTAACGACACTTTCTAGATTTTCTCTGAAATCTACCCCTATTTTAAGTTGATTATTCATACAAATTATAACCTACTCAATGACTGGATTATTAAATAATCAACCGGATATTCGAGAATATTGCGAATACAACCCTGGGTATATTGTGGAAATGAAACAAATGGCAGATTAAAATGGCACAAATGTCAAAATAAAATAAATAACCGTCAACCGACAACAACCGTAAGTTGTGTTTATCTTTATTAATTTTCATTTTTATTAATTCTCTTTAATTTACTTTCAATAGCCATATGGAAACAACAAAAGACGGCAGAAAAAAGAGGAAAGCCTGGACTCCTCTGGCCGAAGCAATGTTACTCTCCCTTTGGGAAGAAAAAGCAGCGGAGCTAAAAGGGTGCCGCAAAAATTCCCATATTTATGCGGAGATGTCAGCAGCTTTGGCGAGCTCCGGACATCTCTTCCAGACAAACGAAATCAGTAATCAAGATTCACAACTGGAAAAATAAGTATTGGTGAGTAGAAACTTTTTATTAGTTGTATTAATAAATTACTAACCAAAAATTAATTTTGATTTTTTTAGCGATGAAAAGGACAAAATGGGCACCGGTGCATCGCCCTCCGAGTGGAGGTACTTCGAAAGAGTGAATGATATCATAGGGACTTCAAGAGTAGTGAACTTTGCAACGATGGTCGAAGAAAGTTAGTAAATATTATAAATTCAAAACACAAAATGTTTGATTTTCTGTTTTATTTTGTTTTTTTAATAAAGGCTGCTTACACCCAGAGTCGTGCTCCTTATCGCCACTTCATTCCTCGACATCTCTGAGTTCGTCGCTGCCGCTGTCGAGCACGCCATTTTGCTCGTCGTCCCCGTTAGTGGACGAGTCTTCCATCGAGTCCGTGTGCGAGCCTGCTCGGAAGAAAGGAAAAACACATGTTAGTGAGATAATGTCGGCATTGGATGATTTCAAAAAGTCGATGGGGGTGGAATTGAAAAAGGTCACCGATTCTGAAAGAAATGCGACAGAATTGCAGAAAGAAAGTCTGCAAATAGAAAAGGATCTACTGCAGGTAGAAAGAGACTGCAACGACCTTTTGAAGGACTTGCTAAAAGCTGTCAAACCAAAAGAATAAAAATCTTATAAAAAAAGCTTGTGTTTTTGTTGAGAGAGAAAGGTATAATTAAAAAGCTTACAAAGGCAAGTAGTCAGTGCATTTCGTATTGCTTCCGCCTGGACGTTGTGGTCAGTATGTATGTAAATATGCTCTGGTCGTTCCCTTCGATTTGACTCTTGAAATCTTCTTTGAACTTGCAGCCATTTATCGTTTATGTTATCGTTTTCCTCATTCAAGAAGTTATGCAAAACGCAACAACATTTAATAATAGGAACACCATTACGAATGTTGTTGTCTATGCCTTTGCCAATCCGTCGGAAACGGGCTTTTATGTGTCCAAAAGCATTTTCCACCACCCGTCTTGCTTTGGACAAATTGTAATTGAAAAGCTTCTGTCTGGGGTCTGCTTCAACGCAAAATGGATACGGTTTCATCGTATATTGGCTTAATTTAAATGCGGAATCGGCGATTATAACAACAGGAACACTGATTCCACTTATCATTCTTGCATTTTCTTGGAAAATACTTTGATGTTGAAGTTGCGCTTTTAATGCAGATGACTATAATATCCTTGAGTCGTGGCATCGCCCTGGTGCTCCAACATTAATATATATAAATCTGTATCTAAAGTAAATCTATTTATTTTATGGATGATTTTATAGTTAGCTTTGGAACGAACCTGTAATCAACGAGGGCTAAAAGTACCATTGAGTACCAACCCTTGTAGTTGCGGTAATCTTTGGCCTCTTCGGCTGGTGGTTGTATCTCAATATGGCAACCATCTTGAACAAAATATGTGAATATTAAAACATCTTAACATTGTACTTTTTAATTTACCAATCGCTCCAAAGCACTGCGGAAACCCTATTGCTGCGAAGCCATTAACGCAATCTGTTACTTTCTCCTGAGTAAATATATCTCCACTCAAGTATTCTGGGGAGAGAATTTGCCACACTTAAATACAGAATTCGTGCAGTATCCTTCAAACGCTCGTTTTTTAGATACCAAACAATCGCCCCACAGTGCAAAACTCCGCTGAAGACTTTAGAGTATACAAAGCGATCGCCACACGCTTTCCAAGAGGTATGCAACGGCGATAGTTGGTATCCTGCCTTTGTAAGACATCTAATTTTCCGCACAAAATTGAAAAGCTACTTCGAGTCATTCGAAACGTATTCTTGAAGTACATTTCGTTCATTTTAGGAACGTCCTTCTCCCAAAAATTTCCATGCCTTTTCTGCAATGAGAAAAATTGAGTTGTGTTCCCTTGTATGTGAATGTAGACTTTACCAGTGTCCAAATGCTACGCAATCTACTGTGGAGTGCGGCAACATACTCTGCCGCAATTTTTCCCACCTGGATTATAATTCTTCTGCGAAGATAGTAGAGATTTCTTTTATTATATTTAATTTTCTTCCTTTTCAAACTAATATTTAAAGTCAGAATGGCTAATCGTACTAAAATATTATCGACCTCATTCATATTTCAAATAAATTATTTAAAAACACAACGTAAATATTTGTTTGCTTGAGAACACAAATGTAAACAAACAAATGACAGCTCGCTTCTGTTTAGCTTGGGGGAGACGACCTGATTATCTGAGTAGATTTTCGAAAATCTAGTAGCAGGTAATCTTCGGTGGAGACATGCTAAAAAACTCTGCTTTAAGAAACAAATTTTTATAAAATATTATAATTCTTCCATACGTAAATTGTACGTGTATAAGAACGTATTCTCACAATGAAATTTTTTTCAATTTGGGGATTTTACAATTTACATCTGTGAACACTGGTCCAAATGTATGAAGTCCTTGTATGGACGAAATGAAGTGTGGAACATGGCTTTTTAACCATTCTTGGTTCAGTCGAGCTTTATGAGACGGTGCCGAGTCTTTTGTGAATGTCCATGGTGTACGACCGAAATGTTTGCGTGCCCACGGCTTTAAAGCAGGTTCCAAAATTTTGCATCGGATGCTTCGCTGGGACATTTTCAGTCCTTTGGCAATTTGATTACCACTACCGCGTGGATTTCGTTCAAGTCGAGCCTTCACTTTCCGAACCATTTGTTAACTAGCCGGTTTGGTTTTTCACCTGATCTGACTTCGCCTTGCTAGCTCCGGTCAGGGCGCAGTTCTCAACCCTGTCAGATCAGGTCTCGGCAGTCACAATAACTTCCGTTTCCGGAAGCTGTCTTTCTCTCTCCCTTCCCCGCTCTACATCGCATCAATCTCCTCCTTTATCCGCCCACCAAACCCCCTCAAATACACTTTAGCAAGTCATTTCAATATTTCCTTTTTTCTTTATATATTTCAAAAATTCCAATAACAAAATATATTGTATTACATATGCTGTGGAGTTAATTCCTTGCTAACTAAAGGCAAAATACTCTGAGTACAAGAAAAACGCGTTCTTTCTATACAAAACCTTTATTACGACTAACTCTACGATAACTTATGCCGTGTTTACACGTGCGACACGGTGTCCCCTGGGGACACCATTTGTTGTTGTTTTCACAGCCAAACGGCAAGATGAACTATGTATTGTGTGCAAATGAACGTGTCCCCTGGGGAAATTAGGTGTCGCTCGAAATTTCTGGGGACACCAGAAAACAGAGTTGCGTTTTAGTGAAAAAATATTTAAAGACTGAAATCAGGTATGTATTGTCATAAAATTTAAACGTAAATGTATACAAATTTAGCAAGAAGGAATAGCAATTACTCTAAACTCACATTTTATTTTTTTTCTGTTGTTGTTGTTGTTTCTAATGCTAACTCCAACAACAGCAACATCTTTTGTCGCTCTAGTCTGGTTTCCGAGTAATAGCGCCTTGAAGTTTAAAGATTTACGAGCTAAATCTCCTGAGCGAATTTCAACAAAATATTGTTTTACATAAATGAAAGACAATTGAAATACCTTACAGATGACATGAATATCATGTCGGTACCTCATATGGTTTAGGAGATAAAGCTCGTAAATCTTTGAATTTCAAGGTGCTGTAACTCGAAAATCAGACGAGAGCGGCAAAAAGTGTTGTTGTTGTTGGAGTTAGCATAAGAAACAACAACAACAGCAGTAAAATTTGAGCTCTTCAGCCACTCGTATATTTTTTTGCTAAATTGACTTGAAATATAACATCAACGCCAACTACTACAAAACTATTCATGGTTTCAGCGAATCAATTAATATCTATTATAAAGTTTATTTTAAATTATTATTGCTTAAAATACATAAATAGGAGTGGGTAAGGTTGGGTTAAATTTTATTTTGTAACAATTATGTATAGTTCATAGAGATTTTATTATTTGTTTTTCACGGCGGTGCCACGAAGTAAAGTGTAGTAAAACGCTTTGTAATATTTTATAGTCAAAAACTATTATAAATTCTTAAATAGTATCTAAAGCTATACAAATGGTAGCAAAAAGTATTAAAAAATCATGCAATAAAATCATCCATGTCACGACGATCCACAATCCAATCTGTCCCCCGTGTAAACGCTGTCGGCGACACGGCCGATGAATAGTTCCAAACGTGCGACATGTGTCGCACGTGTAAACACGGCATTACATAAACATACAAAATTGAGAGACGACAGGTATGACCACAACATACCGGCCGCCTTGAACGAATCAACGTTCAACATAAATGGTTAATTAACAGCGATCAATATTACAATTGTTACAATACAATAAATGATGACTCTCACGAGGCCATCACTACCAGGATGGCATCTTATCACTCGGCCAAGTCTGCATTTTGTAGGGGGTGTGATTTCATTACACACAGCAACAACATCACCCAGTTGCAAATTCGGAGACAAACGGAACCACTTCGTGCGACGTTGTAGGCTCACCAAATACTCTTCTCGCCAGCGTGCCCAAAAATGCTTTCTCATTGAGGTTATCGCGTGCCATCGTTGTTCCCAAGTTCCCCTCAAGCTCTTGAATTTCAGGCTCTGGTAATGATTTCAAGGCTTCACCGACGATGAAATGGCCAGGAGTTAAAGCTTCTAAATCATCTACGTTTCCTTGTAAAACACACAGAGGACGCGAATTTACACAAGCCTCAATCTCAGTCAGCAGCGTTGTGAACTCTTCGTAGCTTAGAATATAACTTTTTATAACGCGTTTAACGTGGTATTTTATGCGTTTTATCCCAGCCTCCCAATAGCCACCCATATGTGGGGCGTTCGGAGGATTAAATTTCCAGGCAATGTTGGAATCTAAAAAGAAGTTGCGGACTTCGCTGTCAGCTAAGCAGCGATCACGCATTTGGGCAGCTCTCTCTCGGCGCCGACAAAATTCGTTCCATTGTCAGAATACATCATGCTGCAATACCCGCGACGATTTATGAACCTTTTAAACGCGTTGAGAAATGCTGCTGTCGACAAGTCTCCGACGAATTCTAAATGCATGGCTCCTGTGCTCATGCAAACAAATGAGCAGATGTAACCTTTGGTTGATTTTGATCCTCTTCCATTCGCAAACTTAAATGGGAATGGACCGGCGAAGTCCACCGAACTGCACAAAAAACTACGCACATACGTAACGCGACTGGCTGGCAAATCGCCCATGGATTGTACTGCAAGGTTGCAATTTAAAAGCGTGCATCTCACACAGCTGCGATATATACTGCGAATCAAATTACGGGCGCCCAGAATCCAGAAACGTCGTTGTATGATTGTTTGCATTATTTGCGGACCAGAATGCACTGTACTGCGATGAACTTCAGCGACTATCAGCCTAGCGATCTGCGAACCCTTTGCTAAAATAATTGGATGCTTTACGTCATTAGCCACGTTTGCGTGCTTCAACCGCCCTCCTACGCGCAAAATTTCGGAATCATCCAGGCAAGGTTGTAGGCGCACCAACTTACTGCGTAAAGGTATAGACCTCTGCATCCTACAACAATAAATTTCATTAGAAAAATAGTAGTTTTGTGTATACTTAATCAAGGAACGCTCCGCTTGTTGAATCTCCTTGCAATCAAGTGGGCCAAACAGTGGTCCCCCGGCTACCCTACCGGGGCGTGCATTGTTCGTAAAGCGTATCATGTAGGCAGTAACTCTCTTTAGCTTCGCATACGACGAATATCTCGCAAACAAATCTCAATGCTCCTAGCTGGTGGTGACGTGAACGGCGGCTTTCCTCGGTTTCTGCTCTAGCTCTGTTGTGTAACTTGTTGACATATTGGTCCCCAAAAATGCATCGGACTCCTTTAAGTAACTGGGTCCTGTCCACCATAACTCGTGCTGCTGCAGCTCATCTGGTGTGACGCCTCTTGAAGCACAATCCGCAGGATTGTGTTCAGAGCGTACGTGGTTCCAGCACTCTGACGGTAAAACATCTTGCGTGTCGGCAACGCGGTTTGCAACAAATGTGACCCATCGACTGGGATGGGCTTGCAACCACGCTAACACGATTGTCGAATCGGTCCACGCGAAAATCGGATACTTGGAACTTAAGCTGGACATGACCGATTTTACGAGGTTTCCCTTGCTTTAGATGCGATCAAAGAAATTGTGATTGAACCGTCGTTCTCAGCAGTACGAGCGTATATTGCGGCAGCGTAAGCGCGCTCTGATGCATCGGAAAACACATGCAGCTCCGTATGAGACCCCGAGATTCCACATCCAAGCCAACGTTTAATGTGGAGCTCTGCCAATGATTTTAGACCGATGCGATGAGTTGCCCACTCATTTGCTATTTGATCAGGAATCTGATCATCCCAATTTACGTCAGATTTCCACAGTTCTTGGAACCAAAGTTTTGATTTTATTGTGCAGGGTGACAACAGTCCTAGTGGATCGAACAACCTACTCGCATCTGATAAGAATGCTCTCTTTGAGAAAACACGGGGCGGCTTCTTCATATTTACAGCGAAAGTGAGCAGGTCTTCATTCGTTTTCCAAACAAGTTCTAACGCATGCACTTCATCGTGTTCTGCTAGATAATGTTCGATTCCCTCACAAGACTGAGGTAGGTTAGCTGTTAGCTCGGAACTGTTCGAAGCCCACTGTCTTAGCGTGAACCCACCCTTGCTCAGAATAGTATAAACACCTCTTTCTATTGATAGAAGCTCGTGTATGCTTGATGATCCCGTAAGCAAATCATCCATATAAAAATCGCGTAATATTATTTCGGCAGCATGCTTGTAGTCATCAATCGTTTCTTTTGCTGTCTCTTGCATCGATTTAATCGCCAAATGATAAGCTGCAGATATACCGTAAGTTACTCGCAGCATCCTATAATCTTGAATGGGATGTGAAGGATCCGAACGCCATACGATGCGTTGAAAATTAGTATGCTTTGGTGAGACGTACACCTGGCGGTACATCTTAGCTACATCTCCACTTAAAGCAAAGCGATGTGTTCGAAAACGTACTAGTATTGAAAACAGGTCGTCTTGTAGCTGAGGCCCAATCATCAGCGCGTCGTTGAATGAGTTACCATTTGTAGATTTTGCCGAGGCATTAAATACAACCCTCAGCCTCGTCGTGCTGCTAGATTCCTTTACAACTGCGTGATGCGGCATATAGTAGCTGTCATTTGCGATACCATGAACTGGCTCCATGTGGTTTAGATCGATCAGTTCGTTCATGAACTCAGTGTAACGTCGTCGCATATCTTGATCTCCAGCGAGTTTCTTTTCCATGCGTATAAGACTGCGTACTGCAAGGCTTCGTGACTCTCCAAGGCACACTTTCGGCTTTAGCGGCAATTCGACTATAAAGCGACCATCAGGCGCACGGCAATGCGTTAATCGAAAGTTCTCTTCGCAGAACTTCTCTTCAGCGGTAAGATGCTGTCTTTTCGGGGATTCTTCCAGTTCCCAAAGTTTGCTAAGCGTTGTTGTGAGTTCGGTGTCGCAGTAAAATGATTGTATGCGTTGACTACATGTATAATCTCTCAAATCACTCACGCGGCCGAAAAGCACCCAACCAAAGACGGTTCGTTGGGCCATAGTTGAGCCTGGTATGCCCTTGCGTATTTCCGGAAGTATATGTTCGTGCATAGTGTCGCTGCCGATGAGCACATCTATGCTTCCAGGTTCCATGTAGCGTGGATCAGCGAGCGTGATATCCTTTAAGTGAGACCAAGGTGAAACGGGTACTAATTGAGTTGACAATTTACTTGTGATATTTTGCAATATCAATACATTAACGTTATAGCGTTGTAAAGTAGAATGTGGTGATATTATAAGCGAAGTTTCGCCTCTAGCGCGGCCTCCTTGAGCTGACCCAATCCCTGTAATTAGAACAGGCGATGATTTGCGAGATAATCTAAGACGTTGTGTAACGACCTTTCTTTGTAGCTGGGATATCTCTCAGTCGCGTCCAAGGTTCGTTCAGTTATTTGTTTTTATTGAACCAGGTGCACACTTTTATTTTGTTGAAATTGACTATTTATACTTTATTTCTTTACTTCGGATTTGTGACAAATGTTAAATGTATTAATACGAGTACTAAAGATACAATAATAAATTATTTTGTTAGATTCCTGGTGCCTTGTATCCCTGTGTGTCGTGGGCGTCGCCTGCGATGTCGTTGCTTCGATTTCGTCGTGGTGGGGTTGTCTACATCGGTGGGGTTGACGCGATTGATGGCGTCTGCTTGGTCGTGGGATTGTAACCCGCGCGGTAGGGAAAACTTAACGACACTGGTTGGGCCGTCGAGCACGAGCGGCCGAATATCTTATGATGGCCGTGGAGTCGAAACCCACCCGGCAGAACGACTTTATGATGGCCGTGGATTCGAAACCCACCTGGCAGAACGCGTCACTGGTTGCGTCGCTGAGCACTCGCGGCAGAATATCTTAGGATGGCCGTGGAGTCGAAACCCACCCGGCAGAACGCGTCACTGGTTGCGTCGCTGAGCCTTCGCGGCAGAATATCTTAGGATGGCCGTGGAGTCGAAACCCACCCGGCAGAACGACTTTATGATGGCCGTGGAGTCGAAACCCACCCGGCAGAACGCGTCACTGGTTGCGTCGCTGAGCACTCGCGGCAGAATATCTTAGGATGGCCGTGGAGTCGAAACCCACCCGGCAGAACGCGTCACTGGTTGCGTCGCTGAGCACTCGCGGCAGAATATCTTAGGATGGCCGTGGAGTCGAAACCCACTCGGCAGAACGACTTTATGATGGCCGTGGAGTCGAAACCCACCCGGCAGAAAACACTTTACACTGCATTACCGCGGCTCTGCTGAAGTTGACGGTTGCCCTCGCTGTCGCTGTTGTCTTGCTGCTCGGTATTGCTAGGCAGAGGTTATTTAGCAGTTTGATGCTCCCAGCTTGGTGGTCCGGACCCGAATGAATGTTCTGCGTGTGATGCTTTCTTTTATATATACCGCGTTCTCAGACTGTTTCTGATGTTCATGTGTTCGCCGCTGTACGAACCCGTGTGATAGAAAGAGACAAATGCATGCTGTTACCATGGTGCAATCGTGTGTTATGGCGAGTGTAGGTAGTGTGTAAAATACCGTGAACTGGCCCTGTTATGAACCGTGTGTATGTACCGTGAACTGGCCCTGTTATGAACCGTGTGTATGTACCGTGAACTGGCCTTGTTATGTAACATAATTTTATTCATTAAATTGTCGTTACAGTTGAACACATGACTCGGTGACAAAAGAAGATTGCGAATCCGTATCAAATAATATACGTGCGGGTTGCCAGCGTCCCGAGTTGTCTTGGATCCTAACCAAAGCGGTAGCCAACAGCACTGATCCCTTATTTTGGATGTTCTCATAGCTACTGTTGAGTGAAGCGTCGTGTACGTTCTGCGAGATTTGCGTAGCTATGAGTGCGTTGGCACAATCAGATGAGTCGATATTGTTAACACCAAGTCCTTTGTCGACCATTGGAGTTTGATGCAGCAGCGTATGGTGCCGTTGGTTGCATTGCCGACAAGTTGACTTGCTGTGTCAATGCTTCTTTAAATGCATTTTACTTAAGCAATTAAAACACGCACCATGATCCTTTATCGACTTAATTCGGGCGTCCACATGTAGACTTGCGAACTTTTCACATTGATAAATTCGATGACTTTCTTTGCAGTATAGGCAACTTTCATGCGTCCTGTCTTGTACTTGTAAAGCGTGAAATGTGTTTGTCGATCTCTTATGATGAGCTTTCATTGTGCTTTTTGACGTGGTGGTGAGGCTAGCAGAAGCGGTAGATAAAACATTAAGCGAACGACACCTTATTTCCAAAAAAACTTTAAGTTGCTCGAATGTTGGCGGCTCGTCATCGGTAAGCGATAGTTCCCACTGCTTTCGTGTTTCCAAAGCTAACTTTGTCGCGACTGTGTGGACAATCCAATCCAGCCAATCGTCCCAAAAGTCAATGGGGCGACATAGTGCCTTCAAGGAGCATATGTGCTGCAAGACCGGGTCTGAAACTTCCTTGATCGCGTTGGCAGAATCGCTGTTCGCTTTATTGACAGCACATATAGACCGCACATGACTTTCGACAATAACACGCATGACCTTGTATCGCTCCTTAAGCATAATCCATGCTTCTTCGTAATTTGCGTCACATACCTTGAGACAGCTAATTGTGTTGAGCGCTTCTCCTCTTAGACATCCTCTCAAGTAAAAGAGCTTCTGCACTTTAGATAACTTAGTATTTGCGTCCACTAGCGATTGAAACGTATCATGAAATGGTATCCAATCCACTGACTCACCTGAAAACACTGGTAGCTCCATTTTTGGTAAGGGAATTGATGGAGTGGTCTGCACGTAGTTATTGCTGTTTTGCGTATCGTCAGCTTCGGTGAGAATTCGTTTCTTTTGCAGCAGATTGGCCATTGCTTCAGCATACCAAGTCTCTGCTTGAACACGCGCTACTTCTTCTGCTCCAATAAGCTCCTCTCCACACGAAATCTCTACAGCGTCTTGCGATTGAGTGAACCTTAACCATTGTTCACTGAGAAATTGCAAATAACTTGTGATGAGCTCTGCATTTTCAGATAGACTTTCGTCTTTGCTTTTCAGTAAGTAATTTTAACTTTGTCATTAAATTTCTCAAAAAGTGTTTTACATAGGAACCTAATTTAAAAAGGATATTAAGAAGCGGATATTTGGCTTTGAAAAGCAGCAAGCAAAAGTTATCTAGGTCTAAGCATTATTTTTTAATATTATTTTTTTCGGTGTTAAGTCGGATTTTTATAAAATGGCCCCTCCCGCCTAAACGGGGGGAAATTAACCCCCCCCCTCCCCCCCTCCTATACGATTTTTTTCTTGTCTCGACCCATCCTACACGCCCTAGTCTTTTGATCACTCTTATGCGAAACACCCTGTATATATATATATATATATGTATAATATGTATACTAATCTGTTGCTCCCGGATATCCTTCTGTTCCGGTTCTGGCTGTTGTTAGCTGCGACTTTCCTTGAGGTTTTTTTTTTTTTTGCTGTCGATAGTTTCCTGCTCTTCAATATCGATCTCCGGAGCGATCTTGGTTCCGTAGTTTTTTTAGTTTTCTTTTCTCTGCACCGCCGAAATTGTACACTTAATTTTAATCTTCTTTTTATGACTTGATTTTTTTACTGAACTTTAATTCTGGATGTTTAATTTAAATTTTTACGATCTTTCGGACCGCACGATCTGCTCGGTCTCACGGTTCACTCGCCAATCTTCATCCAGACTTTCGTATTTTCCGCGTAACCTCTGTACCTTTTCCTTGTGTTCCCAACCTGACCTCCCAGCAAAATCGTATAGCTCCTAAAACTATATTTTCCATTTGCGGAACTTTTTACTGTATATATGTATTTATATATGTACATATATAACAAATATCATGTATTTGAAATGTTCGAAATATCAAAAGGAAATTCTGCCTACATATCCACCGTTGTTGGTAAGTGAATATACATGCCATTTAAATTCTACCAAAAAAAATTCCGGTTCGGACAGACATTTTCTCACACCTATAGTTTCATCCCACCACCCTACCAGGAGATCATGATTTGCAGTTGCTCGTTGCCTTTTGCTTTTCATATTCCAGTTTCTCCTATTTCTTACTATAAAGTTTCCGCCTCATTCATAAATAAATCCGTATATTTTGTTGTTCCGAATATTGCGAATGGCAATTCTTTTACTACGGAAACTGCTATCCTCTCTCACAATGCGAAAGAGCGTAGAATGAGAGGTTGCCGACTCAACTGACGGCTGTCATGGAGTATGGTAAGTATTTCGGCGTTTGCAAATAGAAACAAAAGAAGGACATTTTATTTATTCGTTTCGGGTTCAATTACTTAAAATAAAGTAATGTCAAATTTTACTTTCAGGGAATAAGCTAAGCTAAGCTACACGCAACACATTTCAGATGATGTTGCCGTCTTTTTTCGTCCACCACCATATCGTTTGTCAATGCTGCCTGTATCATTATAACGATTTATGTCACCATAAATACACAAACATTTTACTTTCACTTTGAGATGCCTGAGCTCACAAACAATAGCTGGTTGTGATTTTAAACTTAAATATAACGCAATCACACTATTACGTTTGAATTCCATTTCGAATAACTCTTGTTGTATAAAGCTTAGACGCTAATGCTTGTGGTAGCTTCTAAACAATATAAATAGCTGTCATTGGTATGAATTTGACATAGTTAGCAATATCACGATGCCAGATACACCGGTGTGACGGTAACACTTCAATCGCCTTACCCTATATAAACGTCACCTTGGAATCATACTCACAACTGTGAGATCGCACAAATCTAAAAAAAAAGAGATTATATTAAAAAATTATTAGATACAATTAAAAGTCGTATTTAAACAAGATCGAAACAAAGTCAGCGCTGAACCTCCACATAGAGCATTGAATGTTTATATTTAGGTAATAATTAATTTTGTTAAGCATGTTAATTTTGTTGTATTTGTAAGTCTATAATAGTGAAAGGGCAAAAGCACCGAGGTGGAGTTCGAGAGGTAAGATCTTTCAAAATCGTTCGTCGCAACCCTTAGAACGAGCTCTTTCAGGTAGGCGTGACAGTAAAGAAATATACAGAAAAGAAATAAAAAGAAAACAAGTATCTACCGGTGTCTTCAAATTTATGTATAAAGCCATTTAAATTTTGTATAACTTCTACATCAGAACACGATCATAAGGATATATAAAAATCGCATATAGTAGTTTTAAGGCAAAAACACAAGACATTTAGCTAGACTCAGAGCTTGTTTTTTTTTGTACTTCCGGATCAGACCGGGTTTTTAACATAAACCTGCTTTTGCGGTTTTCACTTATACACACGAACACTCATTTATTTTATCATATAAGAACACTGTTCTAATTGAAATTTCGCCTCACTAAAAGTTTATACGGGTTCCTCCTTTCACGCTTTAAATGAGAATTGGCACTATTGTACAGAAAAACAAATCAATGCGAGAGATTGGCCAATCAAAACAGCAAACAGAGTATTTGCTGTGCCAACAGTTCATCCGTTTTCATTCTCTCACGGATGAACTGAGAGTTGACAGCTTTATACAAAACAAAAACAATGTGAACAATTTGATCAAACAACTGTTTGCAATGTAAGGTCCATATTACATTGCAAACAGTTGTTCGATCAAACAGTCCAAAGAAATGAACTATTTCACTCTCCCGTCAAATCTGTTTACTTGCTATGTTAGGCCCATATTACATTGCAAACAGTTGTTCGATCAAACAGTCCAAAGAAATGAACTATTTCACTCTCCCGTCAAATCTGTTTGCTTGCTATGTTAAGGCCTAACTATAATATGCTTTAGCTTGCAGAACCTAGTGTCAGAATTCAACGAACTTCTTGTCAAATGCAGAAGGCTGGCTATAATATGCTTATGTGGTTTCCAATTTGTAAACTTGTTCGCGTCTTGTTAAATCGAAAAATAAGTTCACTCAATAAAAATGTATAGAAAATTGAAGAAACTAAAGAAATTAAAATTGCTCCTTCTCAGCATGCAAGCTATGGAATGCTTGAAGAAACTAAAAAGTATTGACAAAAGGAAGCGGTCGTGCTCCATACGAGAGATAAATAGAAGTAGAAAAAAGGATGGATTTTTCGAAGTGTTTTTTCGAAGAATGAAAGAGATCGACCACGAGCAATTTTTTATTTATACGAGGATGAAGCCAGAAATATACAATGTCCTCTTAAATTTGATTAGTCCTTTTTTTAAAAAAAATTCTTTAAGAGAGCCTATACAACCCGAATGTCGTTTGGCCGTTACCTTAATGTAAGTGTGCAGACTTTTTGGAAGTATACCAAATTTACTTATTTGTTTTGCTTTTTAAAAGCTATTTGTCGCAAGCAACATCCTTCCAATCCATAGCTTGGTCCTTTAAACTGGGCAAAGAGACCGTGCGAGCTATTGTTTTGGAAACATCTAAAGTAATTTGGAACGAGTTGGGAAGGATTTACGTGGCTGAACAAAATTTATCGGATTACGAATCGATAGCGCAGGATTTTTGGGACATGTGGGATATGCCCAATTGCATCGGAGCGGTGGATGGAAAGCACATCGCGATGCGGTGCCCTCCAAAGAGTGGGAGTCAGTACTTCTGCTATAAAAAATATTTTTCTATAGTGTTGCTGGCGTGTTGTGATGCCAAATATCGGTTCACACATGTTGATGTTGGCGCATACGGATCCCAAAGTGATGGAGGTACGGATATTATTTTTGAATATTCTATTGTACAATTTCATTTTTCGAGGAAGCCGATTTGGAAGTAAAATTTTGTCCAACGAGCTCCCCATACCACCTCCAAAAAAGTTGCCAAATACGGATATTATTGTTCCTCATTTCTTTGTTGGTGACGCTGCGTTCCCTCTGGGGCCGAATTTAATGCGACCATACCCAGGAAATGCACTGTCCACACAGAAAGATAATTTCAACAAGAGATTATCACGAGCTCGTCGGATGATAGAAAATTCATTCGGCATTTTGGTATCAAGATGGCGGATTTTCTTGACAACATTAAATCTCTTTCCGGAAAATGCAGAAAGAGTTGTGCTAGCCTGTATCACTCTACACAACTTCATAATGCTCAACGACGAGAATTCTTACGCACCAAGAAATTTTATGGATTGGGAGGATGCCAATGAAGAGATCCACGATGGACTCTGGAGAAGTGATGTGGATAACCTTCCTTCTATAGCACCACCCCTCAACGCACATGTGTATGGCGGAAGATCAGCTACAGGCATAAGAAATTCTCTATGCAACTTTTTTAATATTTAAGTTATCAAAATAATTATTTTGCGATTTTTTCTACAAGAATTTGAATTAATACGAACAATTTTTTAATATAAACAAAACGAATTTATTAAAATTCTTATATGATATCTTGAGTTCATTTTATTATTACCTAGAGTTCAATTTAAAAGAAACTTAAAGCAAATATTCACAGCAATGTCTTTCATTCAAATTAACTTTTTAGTTCACTATAAAAAAGGCACATGAAAAAAATCTTAGTTATCCGTTTAGTTTGGATACTGATACGAATCCAGTGGCCGATTCATCGACCTCAGCTCGTATAATCACCGGTACGTATCTACTTGAAATCTGTCTTTCACAGGGCCCGGTAGGTCCCTCATTAAAGATACGACAGAGAGCATGAATGCCTCATCAGCAGAGGGTTCCGTGTTCTCTTTTTCCATTTGTTCGATAATGTTGCCAAACTTTTGGTACATATTTTCCAACTTATTTTTCTTTGCCGGAGGGGGCGAAATAGCGTCACTGTATGAGGGCGAAGGGTCTCCAAAATCATCCTGCTCATTACTCCGAGTTCTAAATAAAAAAAGGCATATTTTCTATTACTATGTACTAAGAGAGGAATGCCCACATACTTCCGCGGAGCAAGTGAATCTTTCAGATACATTAGCGGTTGTAAGTATTTCCGCTCTTCTAAGTAGCGCGCCCCACTGCCAGAAGGGGCTTCAATTTTTCTGATTTCTTTTGCAAATCGCTCTCTTAGCAGTTTCCATCTATGCTGGCAATCTTGCGCTAAAAATGTATGCAAATGAAATCGATTCTAAATATGTATATAAAATCCCACATATAACTAACCTGTCCTACCGCATATTTTAGCAACCTCCTGCCACTCAGCTTCTCTTATTATTCTATTGTAGTAAAATTGATGACGCTTATTATATAAAATGTCTTTATCACGTACTGACTCAATCAGTTTCTCAAAAAATTCGTCTTCCATGTTTCTTTAGCAATTTATTTCTTCTTTGAACTTAATTTTCTTCTTTATTGCAATTAAGAACAGCTGTTTTCGTACGGAAAGTGCGCCTCGGAGCGTACCTTGCTTAAGCAAGAATAATTGAACGAAGATTTGACGAAATTCCCTTCTTCCACTTTCTGCATAATATAGTTGTGACATACGATTTCTGTGTTATCGACGCGACCGCTCACGTTTGCAGATAAGCCAATATTCCTATTATAGTTAGGCCTTTACATTGCAAACACAACAGTCAAATACTTTCCGTAGTATATATACATGGTTGGAGTTGCTTTGTGCAATTATTTTCACGCAATCCTCCTTTTTCCGATATAAGTGCAGCTTTTTCACTCCAAAACATGCATACTTTTTTATTACACCACACCACAACTCTGTTCTGTTTGTAGTTTGCACTCATCGCCTGCAAACAGAGTATTTGCTGTGCCAACAGTTCATCCCTTTTCATTCTCTCACGGATGAACTGAGAGTTGACAGCTTTATACAGAAAACAAAAACAATGTGACTATTTGATCGAACAACTGTTTGCAATGTAATATGGGCCTAATATGTCATAAGAGACAAAATGTTAATTGGTCGAACCCAAATGCAATACGTCTTATCTCTGTGGCGTCTATAGACCTTTTCTGTCTTGATTAAGTAATATGCAATAGAAACAATGATAGTTATTTTCAGTTTAAAGGAGATTTAGAATTAAGTATTTGTATTTTACATAATAAATTATTGTAGTTTTCTCTTGTAAAACACAACTTTTGTAGCTGAAGAGCAGCTGATGACGAGTAGAGCCGAGAAGCGTGCAGCATCACGCTTCGTGCAGAAGACAATCAACCAATTAATGCTGTAAACACAACACAATTTCGCAAACGACTGCGGCCGGAACGAACTGTCAAAATAACATAGGGTCTTATGGGAAACCAGAAAAAAAGAGCTGACTGCTCTGCTGTCGTCAACGACTGCGAAAATTCTGTAAATTTTTACAGAAAAATCGCAATCGTTAGCGATTTTTGACAGTTCGTTTGGTTTAGCATTGTTTACACCTCAGTGGCACAGTTAACAACTTAGTGAAATTTTCTTGCGTGTGTATTTAGCTGTAATATTTTGTTAATATTTATTAATTGTATTATTAATAGTATTGTATTATTATAGTATATAAATATAATATATTTATTGGAATATATTGCACATAATTTAATTTGCTTACAAATATCGATTGAAATATGGGTGACCAGTTAATCGAGGAGGTGCGCCAAAATGCATGTTTATATAATTTGGAAGGAGTTTTGTGGGAGTTTAAAACATAAAATTGTTTACAAAATAGTAAGAGACAACCGTATTTCCGGCATAATTGCTTTTCTTTTTGAATATCGTTGCAGCCTATTTTGCAACCATTGCAGTAGCACGTTGAAATTTTCGGGGTCCATCCGAGTGGCTTTAAAAAAGTGCTCCTTGTCGCTTAACTGCAGGTTTTTAGTGCACACTTCATAAAATCCTAGTCTATCGCGCGTCAAGTTGACTGGGCGAACCCACCATCTCCCTCGGCCACTCCGTTGCTTTAACATATATGCCTATTAATTTTTAATTATTATTTTCAATATTCCTTCTTGTACAATATAATTCTTACTTCATATACAATAGATACAATTAAAGTTATTTTCAGTATTACTGATATTGTACGTATAATTAAATCATTCGTTCCAAATGGGTCCATCTTCTTTAAATTTATATTATTTATATTTTATTATATATTATATAAGTAAACTTCACAAAATATTATTTTACACAAGAAACTATTTTGTAAACAAGCTCAGTTGCTTTCTGCCGACGTCCTACGCGAGCAGATTTCTGACAGTTCGTTCCGGCCGCAGTCGTTTGCGAATTTGTGTTGTGTTTACAGCATAAGCATTAACCACAACCAAGGCTACAGGCTACAAGATACAAGCGGCATCTGTCAAAATTACATTGGCCCTTATGGGGAACAAGAAAAAAAACATTGATTTCCAGTGCCGCTACGTATCTGCGGTTAGCCGCTACGCATCTTGCAGCTAGCCGCTAGGCTTCACGCCGCTTGCAGTCGAACAAATTCTATTTTTCTCTGGCGGCGTAGCTATTCTTCTTCTTCTTTTATGTTTGTTTACGTTTTTTGGTAGATAGTTTATTATTGTTTGGATTTCAAGGAAACATTTGTTCAACGATTTCGATCGGCTTGGCTATGGATGAAATAATTGATATTGACGAGGTATTAATAGAGGAGGTGAAGTGTCACAACTCACTCTACGACCTGTCCTCAGGCCAATATAAAAACGTACATGCCAAGGAGCAAATCTGGGCCAATATTGGCAAAAAGTTGAATTTGGATGGTAAGTCTTTTGAAAGTAAAATTTGTGCGGTTATATTTATTTTATGCAATTTCTGTTGCAGGAACCGTGTGCAAAAAAAGATGGAAAGCGCTGCGCGACACCTACCGACGAAGCAAACAATCGATGCTGTTGGCATCAGGATCCGCAGCGCAATCCGGCAAAAAAAGGTGGCGTTATCACGACGCCATGTCGTTTTTAAATGGCGTGCAGTCACAAAGAAAGTAAGTTATTTAAGTTTATGTTTATACCCAATCAATCAATCGTTAATCAATTTACAGAACCACAAGCAATGTTCCAATGGTGGCAATTGGCGCACGCTGCGACAGCCCAGAGCCCTCGCCAACCATCTACGTCACCGCTCCATCACCATCTCCACAAACTCAGGGAAGTGAAACGCCGGCGAGCGATCCAACACCACCACCGGCAACCCCAGCACCGGTTGTATTTTGCAGATTTTTATGTAAAACAAAATTATATTTATTCTCTTTTTATTTCAGCGAAAAGTCCAACAGGAGTTTACGTCTTTCCTGGGGACATTGTCGGACTCGGTGGAAAGGGCCGGCGTTCTCCTGCAAGAGCGGCAGAACTCAAAGCCGCAGACAACAGCGGAAACCTATCGGGACCTATAGAGTCCTGGATCAGGCGAATATGCCTGACTACCTGGTGCAACGCGCTCTCCACAATGCCAACAACGCGGTTTTCGAGGTGTTGGATATGTGGAACTCGCGCAATATTGAAGACAATTGACTACTGAAAGTAGCAATTGCGACATTTTTTTAGTTATTTATTTAATCTTGTAATAATCTTGTGTAATCTTGTAATGTAATATGTAAATATAAATGTAAATGTAAATTTAATTTCTTAATTTCTTTAATTTCTGTATAAAAATAAAATAAAATGAATATAATACATTGTATAATACATTTTTTGGATTATTATTATATAGTTGTAAATAGGTAATCTTTAAGAAGGTTCCTTAAATTAAAAGCAGCGGATGATGAACGATTCGTCGAAACCAAACGAACTGAACGCAGACCAACTGAATTAGAAAAATGAGTTCCTTCATCTTCGGTATAATAATGATTGTCACGTTTAAGCATCAAAAAGTTGTGCAATACGACCGTAGCTAAAATAATTTTATCCATATTTTCCGGATCCGCATGTATGGGGGAACGGAGCACTTGCCAACGGCTGGATAGAACACCAAAAGCATTCTCAATATGTACGCGTACCCTGGATAAAGTTTTGTTGAAAAATTGCTTGTCCTGTGGCAAATTCCGGCCGGGGAATGGCCGCATTATATTTGGTCGCAAAGGAAATGCACTGTCGGCAACGAAATAGTGAGGAAACGTTTCCGATAAACCTGGCAAAGAGCGATCCGGCGGAACAATGAGCGTGGCATTCAATATTTCTCGTCCAAAAGCACTTCGCAAAAAAACTCCTCCATCGCTCTGACTTCCTAGGGCTCCAACGTCCACATAGGTGAAGCACAAGTTGCTAACGCACGCGGCCAGCAGAACTATGCTAAACTTCCTCTTGTAGTTGAAATACAGTGAACCACTTTTTTTTGGTCGTACAATATCGACATGTTTTCCATCGATGGCACCCAAGCAGTTTGGCATCCCAGACTTAACATAGAATGCATTGGCAATTTTCACAAAATCGACCAAATTCGGTGGCGCTAAATATATCGAGTGCAGCTCCTTCCAAATGGCATCACAAGTGTCATATAGAATGCTTCTGACCGTAGAGAAACCCAATTTATGCGTCCAAGCCAGGACTTGCACATTGCACCCTTGTGCCAAATACCTTCAAATATAAAAACTTAATTACCATTGCTTAAGAGTCAATACTCTCGAATATGCTTACAGAAGAGTGATGGATAGTCTTGATTCTGCCGATATTGACTTGCGGTGAGAGTGCCGCTGCAATCTCTCCTTTAACAGCTCCAGCAAACACCTGAAGTTGGCTTCGTTCAGTCTGGTCGCCTTAAAAAAATGCTCTTCATCATATAATTGAAGCTGTCTGGCGCCAGTTTCAAAAAAAACCAAGTTCGTCCCGCGAGAAGTTGACTGGGCGAACCCACCACCTTCTGCGCATTTGTTGGCAAACACGCAAATAACTTTCGTAGGCTGCATAAGCTGCTGTCGCCACTTTCAAGAGGTATTGGATATGTTCAATAACTATTTCTTCATCCATTTTCCAACTATTTAGTAACTATCAGTAACACTATTTTGCAATTTATATATTTAAATGCATTCAACAAGAAATTTATTATTACACACAAGATTTTCTATAAACAAACCATTTGCGTTTTATTTGCGTTTTGACATTTGCCACTAGCTTCCAGCCGCTATCACTGGAAGTTAGCTACTTTTGCAGTTAGTATCTTGTAGCCAGTAGCCTTGGTTGTGGTTAATGCTTTACGTATACTCATTAGGGCAGTCTTTCACAATTCTTATCTTGGTGATGTATTCGTACTCATTCGTTACGTCTGGATTCGTCTAGTTTGGTGGAGGCTTGAGCCTGAGCATTCTGCCTGGAATACACTCATGTTAACGTTTAAACAAATGTGACATCCGGTTATTAATTTTTAAAACGGTTCTCGTTTATAAATACTAAGTTGGAGTTCAAAATTTGTTAGATTACTTTAGTTGGAGTTTAAAACGTGAAAACTGATATTTTAACTGAATATAATACGTGAATGTCGCCTAAGCAAAATATAAACCTGAAAGAAAACCATGGAATTCTCGCAGACACTTGGATTGCTGGAACTAATTCAAAAACATTACGCAGTATTTTTAAACATAATGACCTAGAAACTATAGATATAACAGCGATTTGGTATAATTGATATTTTAATTTTAAATATGTTGAACTTTTAAATATCTATTGTATTATTCTTACATAAGTGCGACAATTTCTTCTGCCATTAGAATACAAACAAGGGGAAATGAAAGCTTGGAAGGCAATTTATGGCACTGCATGAAATTTCGTGTTGTGTCACATTTGTGTTTTGGTACAATTCGTATATATAATCAACAAGTTCAAAACTTATTAGGTAAACTTTGTTGAAAGCTTTTATCAGTAAAATTATTTTGGCTTAAATAGGGATCGGAGTAGATAGGGATCCGCCCGGAAACTCCAATATTGTTGTTGTAGCTTCTGGAGCAGGCTCCAACAACAACAACATATCCCGGCGCCGCCTGGTTGCTGAGTTATATAGCCCTTTAACATTTGAATTTATTTGCCTACATCTCCTTAATCGTCGAAGGTATCCCGTAGAAATGTAAGTTACATATGTTTCATTTATGTGAAGTATGAATTCGCTGAAAATCGCATACTTTTGGAGAAAGTCCGATCTTAATATTTTGAGTACTTTTTTCCCATTAATTTTTTTTTCCTAAGTAAAATGTCTAATTCACATTTAGGGCCTTATCATGAATAGTCACTCGAACGAATCGTTTGCTTTTAACGCTTATTCTGCTTTGTTCTTTTCGTCGATTACAAAAACAAAGACATTATAAAGCGTCAATTTCGACGAAAAACACAAAATAGAATCAGTGTTAAAAGCAAACGATTCGTTCGAGTGACTATTCATGATAAGGCCCTTAATGTATGTATAATTACACTGGCCGACAGCTATTTTGTAACGGGCTGTTTGACAGCATATTCTAAAGGATTTTGGTCCACTGATTCCAAAAATGATAAAATAAAAAAATGAAACGAGCCGTTTTTGAGATAATCATTTTTGAAATTTTTGGCCACTTTACGTTAAGGTCCATCCACTTGAAGAGCTACTACAGCTGACATATGTAATCGATACGATTACAACTAAGATTAAATTAAAGAGGAAGGATGCACGCATATTTTTTGCTAACATTACTTTGTTTTAGATGTAGCAATAAAACACAAGTTAAATTTTAATTAAGAATAATAACTTTAAGATACGATCTTGTCACTATTAGAGATCACAAACGAAAGAATAAAAGAACTCTTCGTTTCTATAAAGTAAACTATTATTACGTATCCTTTTAAAAACGGGCATAGATAACATGCGACCACTCGTCGCCTCTTATCTTCTTAGAAAAACAATGAAAGTATGTTTACTTTGACCTAACGGAATAACATATTTCCGATCAACGTATTTTTGCTTCGTGTCACAGAATTTCATAAGAATGTGTTATTGCGTATTTCTTTAAAAAGTGTTATTGCGTATTTCTTTATTTATTTAAAACTGAACTTCTTGTGAATTCAACACTTTGAAATCCGAAAAATAGTTTAAAACCTTTTGCTGAAATCGTAACTTCAAGAGGAATTTTTTAAAAAAAGACAAAAAACTGCTATATGTTCCCGAAACTTTTTTGCCCTTTTTATTTTTTATATCGATAGGTTGGACATTTACGCGAGTTTTAAGCCAAATATCAACAAAAATCTGCACAGAAATGGTTTCTTGGTGCGCGTTAAAGTAAATTTAGTGCTTTTCGCAAAAAATACTAAATTTTGAAAAAAAAGATAAATAAATACTTTTTAAATTAAAAATGATTTTTATTTGTGCTTCTTCGTTTGTATAAGTGGGTTGGTCTAGTCAAACTCCAGCAATAGTCCGCCATCATGGTTGCACCCCAGGATCCTTCATAACGCTTTTCAATTACCATCATTTCCTGGTGGAATCTTTCCCCATGCTCGTCGCTTACAGCACCCAAATTTTGCGGGAAGAAGTCTAGATGAGAGTTCAAGAAGTATTTAGTTTAGGAGATAGGAAGAGGACAAATTATTTCAAAGCACTATAACTCTTGAACCAGGAGGTGACGGGGGGTTTGAAATTATGTTATTTTTTTTCTCGTCTGCATCAAAACCAACAATAACAACACGATTACAGTTTACGGCCGGATCGTTATCTGTTCCCTTATCCTTTTAGAGTTATGTAAATTCAAAATTTTCCAACCAACAAATACCATATTTTATGACAGAATATCTTACTGTTGACCGACTTCTGTAAATATAACCACTGTGTGTCGTCTGGATCAGAAATTAAATACTCTAGAATTTCCGTGGCCAACATTTTAAGGCGCAAATCTCTCACTCTAAACTTATCTTTTAAACTGCACTTGATATTATCATACGAGTACATTCGATACTATGTATTGTATAACCAATATACAAAATAATTTGAAGAACGTCATTCCAAAATATTTTATTCGAACACTGCTATTTTTTGGCCTGAGTCACGTAGAATCTAGCGTAGTTGTTGCTTTATCATACTTTCGCTTTTTAATATTTACATAACATAAAACTTTAAAATTTTTAGTACAAACCAGAAGATTCTTTGAACGAAGTTCTTTTAAAAAAGGGACAATTTTATCACAAAGGTAAATTAAATCCTAACTTTTATTTTAAAGTTTAAAAGCTTTTATTTTAACTTCTATTATAAAAGTAAACTTTTTTACTTTTATTATAAAAGTAAAAGTTATAAGTTGATTTATATTTTTGAAGGTGAGTGAAACATTTTTGTGATGACTTTTTTGAAATAAGTCTTTTAAAAGTCGTTTGAAGAAAAAAATGCCCTGTTGCGAACTGTGGGGGAACATGAATACATACATACAATATGTATATTGCTAGAAATGCCTAAAGCTGATTTCTTTAGGTTGTGAAAAATTAACGAAATTAACATTCTTTGCTTGTCTTTCTTTACTCATGGCACAATATTAATGTTTTTATTAGATGTTTTATTTGATAAAATCTTCTCAATTTTTATTTCAGTTTTATTTTTCAGTTTAATACTTTACAACTTAAAGAAATCAGCTTGAGCCAAAAAATACTTTTATTTCAAAAAAGTTAGAGGAAAAAGTCATAAAAAAACTATTTTCAATGACTTAAAAGTAAAAGTCACAGAATAACTTTTATTAAATACTTAAATAAAAGTCTTCAAAAGACTTTTTTCAACGACTTTTAAAAATAAAAGTCTTGGGTTGTTTCTGTTTTCTAGAATTTCAATATCTTAAAAACAAAATTTCGAAAAAACTATCGAAACACCTAAAATCTCGATTAAAAAATCTTGATAAAAATTATTTAAAAATATATTTATAAATGTACTTTGTTTATTCGCGTACATTTATTAATATAACAAGGTAGGTAGAAAGCAAGATTAATAAAAAGAAGGTTGCGCCACGCACAGATCCGTTATTTTTTTATCGTTTGATAGGCACGTTAAATGACGTGAATAAGTATTCGTATTGATATTTTCTTTCGAGTTGCTCGTTGTACACCGCAACACCGGTTATAGGAATAATTTTTATGTAAATGTCTGTGAATGAATACCAATAATGATAAGTTATTGGTAAGGGTTTTTTCAACTTTCCATCAGATGTTCGGTTATCAAAAATTTGGTCGTTTGGTTTGCCAGCGAAAAAAAGAATTCAAAACCAAACATGCAGGCATCTGTAAGAACCATTTTAATGTAAATTGCTTTGAAAACGAGTTGCAAATTAATATGGGTAAGTACATTTATTATAGTTTATTTAACCCTTAATGTATATAACGTGCATAAAATCAAGTTATGCTATACGTACAGTACTGAAGCATGGAAGTATTCCAACGATAATCTCCAAACAAGTGGCATCAGAACAACAAGTATCTTGCACAGAGGACGAAGACAAGAAAAATGTTTACTTCGGCATTATTGACGAACAACGCAAAAATGTCGGGACTAAATTAAGAGAACTCTCGACGTAAAATGAGGTTTCTTTTACTAAGGGTCTAAGGGACTAGGAAGCAGGTATAAAACTGGAAATAGAAGGATAGCTCTTTGGAAGGGGTACTGGTTATCATTAAAGCATTAACCACAACCAAAGCTACAGGCTACAAGATACTAACTGCAAAAGTAGCTAACTTCCAGTACTAACCTCAGTGCTTCCAGTGATAGCGGCGTGAAGCCAGCAGCAAATGTCAAAACGCAAATCTTTTTATATGTAAAACGTAAACAAACACAAAAGAAGAAGAAGCATAGCTACGCCGCCAGAGAAAAATAGAACTCGATCGACTGCAAGCGGCGTGAAGCCTAGCGGCTAGCTGCAAGATGCGTAGCGGCTAACCGCAGATACGTAGCGGCACTGGAAATCAATGTTTTTTTTCTTGTTCCCCATAAGGGCCAATGTAATTTTGACAGATGCCGCTTGTATCTTGTAGCCTGTAGCCTTGGTTGTGGTTAATGCTTAAAACATAAAATTTGAGTTGCATGTAAAATTAAAGGGAAATTACTGAAATTTTCAAATTTCAAACCGATTGCGACACCCTGTTGTCCAATTGAATTCTTCTTTTGCAGAACTTATTTTTTTTTGGATCTGGAACAGATCTAGCGGGTCGCATAAAAAAAATCAGATAGTCGAAAAATAAGGTCCACCCTAATATGTATATGCCACAAGTTGCCGGAGGAAACAGCCCATTTAACTGAGAGACAAGACTCGGAACAGACATTTTCTTGGGTGACTCACTTAAGTGAAGGTGGCTTATCCAAGCTATCTACAGAAATGATGGGGCACATGGCTAAACTCCATAAAATATTTAATGAAGTGACGGAGATGCCCTCTTCATAACCAACAACTACATAAAAGTGCACATGGACAGAGCCCAACATGTACAATGTAACACAAAGATAAAAAATTTATTTTCTCCGGCTGGGATGTATGTCCATGAAAATTAAATAAAGAAATAGCTGAAAATATACTAAAAAGAAAAAATGAAAGGTCTTTTAATTGCTATACAAGATTAAGTACCTTTTATAGGTTAAGAGATATACTCTCCGAAAGCATACGAGACCGAACAGAACTGTTGTATTTGTTAGAGTTACCGTATAAAACTACAACAGCAAAAAAGCAACAACAAAATCGGATGATTCGAGTAACATTTGACCTGTTCTAATTTTCTTCATACCACTTTTCAAGATTGGCATTTGTACCGTGTGCTGTGACCCTAGTAATTTAAAAAACTTTATGACGTACATGCGCAGAACGAAAACACTTTTTTTGTTTACTGGCGCAAACTTCTATTCTATAAACCTTGGGTACAAAGTACATTTATAAATATAACAATATAGGCTTACAAAAAAATATCAGAAGAACTGCACAATTGAAGTTTTTAAATAGAAAACTTTCGCTTTCATACGTTTAAAAAAAAAAAACGCTTTTATATATGTATTAGCGTATCGAAAATAAAATTAAACTAAAAATTAATATTTCATTAGTTAAATAAAATTAAGGAAAAGAAAAATTAGTTATATATGTTTATTAGTTGGAAAGCAACCGCATTATTTAGATGAATTTGTGAACAAACTAAAAAATCCTATTGCTAGAGTCGAGTAACGCCATTTTTGAACGATCATATGCATAACATAAAAAAGGGATCATCAGGACATAGTCATAGTCAGCAGGACAAATGGCTTTGTAAAAGAACGTTTGCAAACAAATCGAGCCCCAATTGATTGAGCAAATGATCATTCCGGATGCTTTTAGAAATATCGAAGGAGAACTATTCGTTTTGTTAGAGAAAAGTGTTTATGACAACCACATAATCGTAAACCATTTTTAACTTCAAAATAGTTAATGGATGGTTAATGGATGGTGCATTTTAAATTGTCTCAAAGTTATTTTCTCAACTCTTTGTTATACATGGCATTATGGAATCACAAACAGCGCCATTAGTTTATTGTATGACTGGTAAAAGCGCCAAAGTATATACTAAAGATTTTTATGAAATCCTATACCTTGCAGCTAATAATAATAACGACTTATCGCCTCGAGCATAACCACAGACTTCGAAAAAGGGACTGTCCGTGGCAAAACAGTATTTCCCCTTGGCAATTTATAAAAATTGTCTTTTCCTTTTGGGGATAATAATTTGGCGGAATATCCAAATGCAAAGTCTGGCTGGTAGATACGGAAACGATGTGCAATTCACCACTCAGATGCGAATGATTTCGGGTTTAGCTTTTGTTACTATAATGTTCTCTATAATCACGTAGATAATGATGGAAAACATTATAAAATGGTTTAACCAACACTACATAACAGGAAAACAATGTTTAAAAAAAAAGAGGATTCCAAAGAGCAAATATGCACCGGAGTTTTGGTCAATTGCGAACGCTATTGAACATAATATACCTTGCACCCAAAAACTCTGTGGAGGCATGGCATTGGAGTTTTTGTTGGAAAGCCGCACATGCGCTTATATAAAATGATAGAAGAGCTGGCTAAGGAGAGTGCCGTGGTGAAAACCACAGGTGATAAACTCAAACGTTGCGAACATCTGACGACCAAAAAAAGGCAAATACAAAAGGATGCGCACATACAAAATGTTTTTAAAAACCGTGTGAATACGCGAAAACTAGATTATCTTGTCCAAATTTCGACAATATTTTTCTTGATTAAACCATCTATAATATTTAAATAGTTTGTAAAATTATGAAAAATAAATGCATTTGTTATTTCTTAATTTCATTGTAATTAAATTTAAAATTTAAAGTTAGGTAAAAGTATAAATTATAAATTTTTTCAAGATTTACTTCACTTTCGAAATTTTGTTTTCTGTTTTTTTTTTATTCTCAAGATTTGTTTTTAATATTTCAATTTTTCAAGTTTTTGATTTTCCTTATTCTGATGCGCCTCCAAAAGACTTTAATATGAGTTATTGTGTGACTTTTATTTTTAAAAGTTATTAATAACAGTTATTCAAAAGACTTTTGATATAAGTTATAAAAGTTTCAACTTCTAATTCTTTTTGATCTGATTCAAATCTTACATTCATAGATGTATAAATTTGTGTATTGCAAGTAAAACTCACCGTGTACATCAGAATGAAGGAACCTTTGTAGCAGGCTATAATAAATTCATTGAAGCAGAACACAGTCCTACGATGGACAATAAACGAGAGGTACAGTGTATTTAATGATCTACTGCATAATAATATCTCATATGTCCTTTAAAAGTCGAATTTTTCAACGGTGTTGGAAAATGTTCCATCAATTTCGAAAGTGTCACTCAATGGAGCGCAGAGCTTTGAAATTAGTGCATTTAGTATTAGAGAAGTGAATTTTGACAGCGGAATTCCTGAACTTGATGAAAATTTTGATTTCGGCTATGCTGCTCTGGAAGAAAATGTTCTCGTAAATGATATTTTCGGTATTACTTCCGACTTGCAAAGTACAAGAAAGTTAATTAAAATTCTAATATTATTAGGTTCAAATTCGCAAATCAAAGAGGTTGATTTTGTTAATACAGTAACTTATATTAGAATTGTCATGTTATAAGTGAATTTTATTCTTTCTCTGTTCAAGAAACCCAAAGAAAAATCTTTGAACAATGGAAAAAACACCTCCAACTATGATCAGTCATCTATCCAATATTTTCGAAGTTTCGATTCATCAAATCTAAAAAATTGGTAATAAAAATAGTTAAAAATGTTTGTATAGTATGTTTTAAAAGTGCCTTTAAAATTTTTTAAAACTTCTCCGTACTTTAAATAGCTAACAGAAAAATTAGCATGCATAGAATTATAGTATTATTATCATCGATGTTCCAATCGGTTCTCATGCGCTCGCTAGCGAACCTCAAGTAAAGACTATAAAGAATATAATGTTCGTTAGTCGCGAGTAAGACTTAAGTAGAATAGCGCTGCGTGTTTGCTAGTAAATCTGAACGCAGTTATTCACTCTTATCCTGCATTCCGATTAGAATTAATGCTAAATCAGAATGGAATTGCTAAATTTGTGGTGGTCTTCTACAATCCGATCTAGTTTCACATTTCGAAAGGCATATAATTCCGAATCGAATTTATATAATAATCCAGCTGTTTTTGAAGAGAATAAATCTATTACCAGTGAGTAATGAGGTGTCTCTGTTTTCGTGTTGAATAAAGCAGTAAAAAATGACAATAGAATCAATTGTATTGTGCGTGTATTGTATTGTATTTGAAGGTAAGTTTTCAAAGATGTCTGCATTTATTTATTGGATTATTATTTAATTAAGAGAACTTAAAAATAGTAAGACAAAAATAAGTGAAATTATTTTGAGTGTTATTAGGTGTACAAATAAGTTTCCTCGGTTTTTTATAAAAAGTTAGGAATTTATTGTGAAGGAACAGTACATTACGTTTTATTCAAAGTATTTTCCATCATTTGCCACTACTTTTCCCCATCTTTCTGGCAACATTCGGATACCCCGTCGAAAAAACTCTTCATCTTTTGACGCTATCCACAAATCTACCCAATTTTTGGTGTCTTCATATGATGTGAAGCGCTGCTCAGACAGACCATGTGCCATCGACCGGAACAGGTGATAATCAGAAGGGGCTAAGTCTGGTGAATACGGCGGGTGAGGTAAAACTTCCCAGTTGAGTGTTTCCAAGTATGTTTTTACCGGCGCCGCAACATGTGGACGAGCATTATCGTGTAAAAGAATAATTTTGTCGTGTCTGGAGTTGTAATGGGCGCGTTTTTCCTTAAGTGCCCGACTCAATCTCATCAATTGTGTTCGGTAGAGAGCTCCAGTAATGGTTTCGCTTGGTTTGAGCAATTCATAATACACGACACCAAGCTGATCCCACCAAATACACAGCATGAGTTTTTTTCCATGAATATTCGGCTTAACTGTCGATGTTGATGGTTCGCCGGGCTTAACCCATGACTTTCTCTTCTTTGGATTATCGTAGTGAATCCATTTTTCGTCACCAGTGACTATACGATGCAAAAAACTCTTTTTTTTATTCCTGGCAAGCAGCATTTCACTCATGCATAATCGGCGTTCAACGTCTTTCGGCTTTAGTTCATATGGAACCCAAGTTCCTTGTTTTTGAATCATTCCCAACGATTTTAAACGATGTGAAATTGCTTGTTGAGTCACTTGTAATGTAAGTGCAAGTTCTTTTTGCGTTTGGGACGAATCTTCCTCCAATAATACTTCTCATTCCATGTCTTCGTACACTTTCGGCCTTCCACTGCGTTCTTTGTCCTTCACGTCAAACTTACCGTTCTTAAACTTTTGAAACCATTCCTGACAACTTCTCTCACTTAAAGCAGCTTCACCATATGCTTCTAGAAGCAATCGATGCGCCTCAGCTGCAGATTTTTTCAAATTAAAGAAGTAAATCAAAAGTTCCCGCAAATGATGCTTATTCGGCACAAAACTTGACATTTTTGCAGGAAAAAAATTACGTGATGCTGATAGTACTTTAAGTAGTACTTTAAGGTTATGGTGTTGCCGGATGACGAAACTTGGGATATTACGTTTTACATCTGACAATTTCTCCATAACCTTCTGGTGGGGCCATCTTTTGACAAACCGCGGAAACTTATTTGTACACCTAATATTATTTTGGATCTCAGAGAAGTAACGAAAAGCGATTTAAATACTAAATGCTGAGAGACCACACCAATCCCATGGATATCGCAGATTCGGTGTAAATACAATGATGATCGTTTGCTGTAACTCAAATTTTAAAATAAAATGCCAATATTCGTAGATAAATAGAATACCTTATAAGCATAAGAAACTATAAGTGTTTTATGTAAAAATATATGTAACGTAAAACAACTTTCCTATAACTCATTAAAAAATCTTTAATCATTCCATAATAATGGATTCCAAATCCATAATCAATAAAACACACAACAATTCAAATTCACACACGAAAAGTTGATCAGATTACTTCCGACAAAAAAACTCCGATAAATCGGAATGCAGAACACCTCAATTCCGATAAATTTCCAAATGTCGGATTCGAACATCCCAATCGGAATACAGAACCCCTCCGAGCAAAACTGATTGGAATCAAATCCAAATTTCTGTAAATCAGAATGCAGAACAAGGCTGATTATTATTTTAGAAATTTAAATACAACATATTTTCGGAGACAATACTAGCAAACTGAAGACAATCGATTGTTTAATACATCCAATTCCCTATTTGTAAACTTCCATTCCTAGGCGGACATTCGAACAAACCCACAACCTCATGGTTGGTAAGTGAATATGTTACCCATCGCACCATCGAGGATTAAAATCCTGAAATAAATGGAATTGTTGTTCTTTATTTGTGTCCATTTATTAACATTGTCTAACGAGTATTAATCGTAAATCTTTTTTACTGTTTTCGTATACAGAATGTTACTTTTAATCATACATAAATTAAATGTTAAAAATGATTTGAAATACTTTTTTAAATCATCTCTTTAAGCCCTCCTGAATCTATGCAGTTTGGAAAATCAGATAATTTAAACATTTTACTTATAGATACGGAAGGTCAGGTAATATACTTGCATAATAGATTTTGATCGAATCGATTCTTTCAAGATAATAATACTCGTGATTTATAATACTCATATATACAGAGTTCTGGAGTGGATGAACAATTTCCTCCTACATCATCGAATGACTTAGCCCGTTATTCTAAAGGAATACATTTTATTGTGAAGAGACCTAACAATCAAAGAACCAATCGCTGTCGAAAAATGCTTACATTTGATGAGTTCGTAAAATTAACGGATAAAGAACTTCGGTGCTCGTGGGATCAGTACGAAGAGAAACAATGTCTTTCTAGACAAGAAATAAAAGTAGTACAGAAGAATAAATATGGAAATAGCTTCGAATTGCATTTTGCTCCAAACAGGAAGTAAGCAAAATTAAAATTTCTCATATTTATACATATTTATTGTATGTCTATGTATAATAGACTAGAGAGCTGCACAAGATGTCTTGAAACGCACATCAAGCCACAACAAAAATTTCAAGCCTTGTACTGCTTGCTTATTTTGCTTTCGAATCAAGACATTGACTGCCGAAAGCGTGCTGATAGCAAAGCACAACAAGGCAATAGTATTCATTGTCATTCGTTGCTTTTTTGAACGAAAAGGCAATGCATAGCAATGCATAACAATTGCTATGACAACTGATGACGCATGGCAATGTAAAGCAACGAATGGTGCTAAACTCAAACGAAGACTCATGCAAAAGAATGAGATAGCTTCATATAACTGCGCATCGTTGCCGACATCATAGCAGTATTGCTATTTTCGATGTCTTGTTGCCTTCCTAAAGGCACTATTGCCTTTTCTTACAATTCAAGCCTTTCATTGCCTTCACAGAAAAGCAACGCAACACAATGTCTTGTGCGAAGCAGGTAGACGGCAAGGCAGTCACGGCTTGTTCGGGTAGTTGCTTTGAAGTGTTCGTGTCAAATCGTTCATTTGTGCACGACAGTGCACAGCAAGGCAATACTGTGGCATGGTGCCTATAGCAATTCAAGACATCTTGTGCAGCTCTCTATAATAGACCAACAAGATATCAAGATTTTTGTTTAAACTACAATTTTGGTATTTAAGTATTTTTTTCACGAAAACGACTAAAATTACTACATATATTTTTTTAATGTGAAAACATGCATTCCCACAGTTAAGAAATCTTCTGTTATGTTATCCTATCATTTATTACTGCACATAAAATAAGCAGTAACAATTTGAGATAATACGTTATGCCATGCAAATTCATGCAATGTAATAATTGTTACAATGTGTTTGTAACAATTGTTAATTAAATTAAATTACATTAACATTTAACAATTGTTAAACATCTTACCTCCATTATACCGACATTTCGCCCCAAAGACTGTGTTGGAGTTATGTAATCTACCTTCATAATTATTTTTACAAAAGAATCCATCAATACATAAATGGATAATATGGTGTATCTCCACAGGTTGCAATTCCATTCCTTCCTACTCAATATAAAGGATTGCACGGGAGTCCTAGAACATATTTCTTGAATACTGTCACAATCCAATTCTTTTCGTATTCTGCTGTTACTAAGACGGAATAAATGTCTGTAACCCTAATTTATGAAGGATTCTATTATTTTGTTCTTTATGAAGGGTTACTCTCATTAAATAAGGACAACTATGTCAATTAGAACCAAGAAAAATGTAGCCGATTCACCAATTCGGACCTGTTCCATTTAAATTCAAATAGGACAGATAATGTGAAAGTGTTCGGAAATTACGTAATGCTATTCATATTCTTGTTAGTTCTTAAGATATAACTAAGCTTCCATTAGGGTATTGTTTATTTTGTTGCGTGTGGTATTATACTCATATATGTATATATATTGTTAGTACTAAAAAAGAACAGTAGTGTAAATAAATTTAAATTATCTTTTGATTCCAAAATACTCTTATACCGTTTTCTGAATTATAGATCCGCAATTAAATTTAATTGTATCAAAACTACAAAGTATTCCCGATTTAGAAATTCAAGCGAACACGTTAATATTATCAACGAAATTGTTGGTAATTCAATTGACAAACAACAATCTGTAGAGCTAACTACCAAATGCGAAGATACTTTCTTTCCGTCTCTAAAGAGACGAAAGTCTAAAAGTACAAGGAACATTCTTATTCACACTGCTGAAGAAAATGCTGAATTGAAATACGGAAAACGAGTTTGTCTTGGCACCAATCAGGTAAAACTGTGTTGAAATATGTATAGTATGTCAAATTTAACGCCTGAATTTGTAGATATTCCGTTTAGTAACCAACAACCATAAACAAATCTCGCCAGGACACTCAATAATAATAACATTACTACATACTTTACAAGAATCCCGAACGGAATCCATTGATGCGAAAATGTTTATTTTTAATGCTATTGACCGTAAAGGTGCAGCATTGACTTTTCATGATTTATTGGGTAGTAAAACTACATACATATATACATACATATAATCATTGAAGTTAACTCTGATAAACTTTTCAGAACTTACCACTAGTAAATTCGTTGTCATGACAAAAGACGAAAAAACATCCGAAATAGAAAAAATCTTTCTTGGTCCGTCTTTTAAGAAAATGGTTAGCAAATAAGCTTTTGAAAACGTCCTTAATAATAAAAGAATTTTTTTTTGTCATAAAATTCAAATTGTTTTTTTAAATAACTTTTATGTACCGACGAAAAAGTTTTGTCTTCCATGAGTGCCGCACGGAGGAAACTATACAATATTTTAATATGTATTTTCATATGGAGAATGTGGCTCAGGGATAGAGTGTTGGCCTCAAACAAGAAGGGTATTGGGTTCGAACGTCAGCCAATCTCATAAAAATGTTTTTTTTTAATATGACAGATGGACAGACCTACTTTCGGGAAGACTTACGGACAGACGAAAGGTTCGATCCGCAGTATATTTGATTTTTATACTCTACACCTTAAGGTTAAGGGTTAATTCACTTAGTCAGGAAATGTATAACGCATAGAAATAAAAAAAAATAGATATAGAAAAGTATATATTGGGTCTGGGAAAAAGTTCATCGCGTTTTTTAGTAAAATTCAACTGGTTTTCGTATAGTGTGAAGTTTAATTTATTTAAACCAATTATGCTCCATTATTATCTACAATATTTCTCCATTTTTCGGGTAGAGCCATGATGCCATCGGTGAAGAACTTCTGTGGTTTCTGGTTAAAAAACTGAATCAAGTGGTTTTCACAGGCTTCGATTGAACGCAGCTTAATTCCACTCGGAGTCCGGAGATCGGAACAATAGTCTGAGGGTGCTATGTCTGGACTATATGGTGGAAGCACCAAAACTTCCAAATTAAACTCTCGCAAAAGGGTGATGGTTTAAAACAGTTTTGTGGTCAATGCCTAGCTCTATACCAATATCGAAATGGCTGATATGCTTATCTTGCTGGACTTCTCCAAGAATCTCATACGCTGTTTTAGTCATTCTATGAGCAGAGCGTAGTTCATCTTTCACATTAAAATTAGCAGAACGAAAGCGAAAGAACCATTTCCGTGCAGCAGATTTTGATAAGGTACCTTCACCGTAGACAGCACATATTTGTTTTAATTTCATTTGTCGTAATAACACTGCAAAAATAGCTAAATTTTTCATTATTTTTCTTCATTTTCTAAGATAAACGACTTAATGCACCAATTTCGTTGTGGACACTGACAGTTACGGTCGAAGTGTCACCTTTCCAATAAGTGTTGCTAGAATTATTTTCAAATGACCGCACCTATGGGACAAACGCCACGAACTTTTTCCCAGACCCAATATATTCTTGATCTGCGTACACATCCAGAGTAGATTTAGCCATGTCCGCCTGTCTGTCTGTCTGTTGAAATCGCGATCACAGGAAAACCGGTGAAGATATAATGAAATTTTGCAGAAATATTCTTTGTTATGATGTGCAGGTTGGTATTGAAAATGGGCAAAATGGGTCAGCGACCACTCCTACTTTGTATTACAAATGTGATATCAGCGTTCGGTTTTGAGTTGACAACAAAATTTCATACCTAGGTATTAGAGAGCTGCACAAGATGTCTTGAAACGCACATCAAGCCACAACAAAAATTTCAAGCCTTGCACTGCTTGCTTATTTTGCTTTCGAAACAAGACATTGACTGCCGTAAGCGTGCTGATAACAAAGCACAACAAAGCAATAGTATTCATTGTCATTCGTTGCTTTTTTGAACGAAAAGGCAATGCATAGCAATGCATAACAATTGCTATGACAACTGATGACGCATGGCAATGTAAAGCAACGAATGGTGCTAAACTCAAACGAAGACTCATGCAAAAGAATGAGATAGCTTCATATAACTGCGCATCGTTGCCGACATCATAGCAGTATTGCTATTTTCGATGTCTTGTTGCCTTCCTAAAGGCACTATTGCCTTTTCTTACAATTCAAGCCTTTCATTGCCTTCACAGAAAAGCAAAGCAACACAATGCCTTGTGCGAAGCAGGTAGACGGCAAGACAGTCACGGCTTGTTCGGGTAGTTCCTTTGAAGTGTTCGTGTCAAATAGTTCATTTGTGCACGACAGTGCACAGCAAGGCAATACTGTGGCATGGTGCCTATAGCAATACAAGATATCTTGTGCAGCTCTCTACTAGGTATACAGCCCTATAATATAAATAATTTCAAGACGAAAACGAAAACACTAATGAAAACTAAAACGAAACGAGCAAACTAGTATAATAGAAGCTTTTCGTTCGTATTGGAGACAGAAAATGTTGCCATGTGTACAATATTTGAAGTATTTTTATAAGTAACTAGCGGACCCGGCGAACTTCGCCTCGCCCCAATTTTAAGCCTTCAGACAAGCTTTAGAGTAATAATACAACACAAATATTTAAATTTTCAATGTAATTTATTTGAATGGAATCAGTAGAGAGCGATTTGATGAACAATGTTTTTCGATTTGTTTTCCGGCGCAAAAACAAATAACGAAGACGGTTTCCCAACACGCGAACATGCAACCTACAGCTGACCGTGCGAAAAACTTCTAGTGATTGGCCTTGCGATTTATTGATTGTCATCGCAAATGCCAATCGAACGGGGAACTGAATCCGCTTGAATTGGAAGGGAAGGTCAGTTGGAATAATGGGAATTCGTACCGTTGCAGAATTTTGGAGGATTGAGATTCCGCAACATGATTATGATCGATCCCACCTTCAGCTGTAAATTATGCGGCATGGTTCATCAAGGTTCCGTAAAAACCTTCTCCTCGAAAATACGAATAACTGACAAAAAATTTTACAGAAATCGGCCCGATTCTAATTTTATGAATTACTATACATTTTTTACACCATTTTTATATATATAGATTTCTAGAAACGCAAAGATTTCAGGTAGAATTCAGTGCAAATGCGTGTCGGCAACACTATACACATACAAATTCGACACATACAATTCGGCAACTTGCAAAACACAAACAATTTTACACTAGACGATAGCCTTCTTGCTTTCGCGTGACTTTTTTCCTGGAAACTGCCGATCCATTATGGCACGCGTAGCTGATAAAATCTGCAAAGCATCTAAAAATACCAACAACAAGCATTTTTTGCGTTTAGTGGATTTCACTCGAGTTTTGTTATGCGCAGTTGTCAAACAAACGAAAAATGACGAAAAGCACAAAACAAAACTCATGAAAAACATATGTTTCGTTTTCGTTTACGTTCTTGAAACTATTTACATTATAAGGCTGATAGAGTAACATTAACCGTTAATATGCCAAATATGGGCGTGGGACCACGGAAATAAACTTTAAATTTGAACACAATAATAAAACTATTAAGCTAATTCTTTTGTTTTTTAAACAGGTAACGATCACACCTACTATTTATAGAGATGAGCGATATTTCCGTACCGGTGATTTTGTCACCGTGATTTAAGTCACTGGTCACTGGAGTGACCGAATATTATTTTTACCAGTGACAGTTACCAGGTTACCAGGTGAATATTCGTTCCACGATATTTATTCATATATTCGTTCCTATCACTCGTTTGTTCTCGTGCCATGAATTCGGAATAACATATTGTTTCGTTGAATTGTACAAAAACCCAGGGTTGGGTTTCTGTAGAGTTGAGCGATATTTCGATACTTGTGATTTTGTAAATGTTATGCCTTAAACACATAGAAAATCGCACAACGAATTATTCGGTGCGAACTTCTATGTGTTCAAGGCATTACTTTGGACAGAATAATTTTTTTAACAGTGACAGTGAAACGATTCGTTCCTGTCAGTGGCTGGTTCCCGTGGCTATAGCATAGCTATATAATCTTTTTTCACGTATTGTATAACAACCTAGGTTTGCCTGTATGTACATTTAACATTCGGTTCTAAATAATTTGCTATTAAACATTTGCTTGTGACTTATTTTTATTTCCATACATATTAATTATTATAATTGTTCGAACATTATTGGAAAAATTAAATAATAATATGAAAATAATGATACAAAAGAAAATACTCAGTAACGAAATTATTACTTTGTATGGTCCAAACAAGTTCTTATTATATATTATAATATATGTATTATTATTATTATTATTGTTATTGTTATTATTATTATTAATATTGTTATTATTATTATACAGAAAAATTTATTTCATAGTCATTATTTGTTTTAAAAATGTCGATATTCTATATTAAAACGTATTAAATTTTCTGATATCGGTTACTTATATCAAAATCACGGTGACTTAACGTCACTGGTAAAAGTCACGGTGACAGAAATGTAGCAGTCACTGCTGTCACCGTTCTCAAAAAATCACTGGAACGCTCATCTCTAACTATTTATACAGTTTTTTTTAATATATTTTAGTTATATTCGATTTCAATATGAAATCTTAAAAACAATTTTTTTTATATACTATTAATTTCTTTTATAGTTTTATAGTTTACTTAGTTTACTTATAATAGTTTTATAAAATTTGGTTCACGGAAATAGAAAACAACAACACAAGGGCATATCATATTTTTGCGAGTATCATAATGTAAGAATTGCTACATCCGATGTCTGTCTGTCATCCCATTACTGTGTATATACATAGTAATACGTTAAAAATTGCGTTTTTAAAATGTTTTTTTATATTTCATAAAGTAATACATAACTAATGATAAGTTCTTAAATTTTTTAATAAACAATTAAATCCCTATTTGTTGCGCTAGATCGATGTAGATATGCAGCGAAACGAAACCAAGAACGGTTGCAACAAGTGCTTTTATAGCAAGAGCTGACCAAGACCCAAACGAAAGCACAGAAAATAAACCATCTAACCAAACACCCTTGAATAAGGTCGCAATCAATAATAAGGTAACTACTGGTTTCAATGCCTTATTTAAATCATGCCGAGTAAAAAGCCAGATCAATGTTGTTGTTGTAATATGTTGGATCTGTTAAAAATATGGTCATTATTCTTCGACTACAAAATGGATTCGTACCATAAAACCTACCAACAAAATGTTCGATTCTAAACATTTGAGAATATATATCCAGCTAAATTCTGTGCCACGTGCTCCTACCCATAGCATTATACCGCGAGAGAGAACCACTTCCGAAGCAGACCAACCTAATCCAGCAGTGATTAATTTGTTATGGCCTTTTCCAGGTATTCTCGATAGTATAACGGCAAATCCAAGAAAATCGGCAACATCAATGCTGCAGCGCAGAAACTCCTAAAATTTATATAAATTTAGCAGATACTTCAAAGAATAGTAAAGCAGTTAAATTCGTTCATTATAAATAAATATAAAACAATTTTAAAAAATCTCCCTAATGTTATTAGGAGTTAGAGAGCTGCACAAGATATCTTGTATTGCTATAGGCACTAAGCCACAGTATTGCAGTGCAGTGCACTGTCGTGTACAAATGAACGATTTGACACGAACGATTCAAGGCAACTACTCGAACAAGCCGTGACTGCCTTGTCGTCTACCTGCTTCGAACAAGACATTGTGTTGCTTTGCTTTTCTGTGAAGGCAATATAGCTTGAAATGTAAGCAGAAAAGGCAATAGTGCCTTGAGGAAGGCAACAAGACATTGAATATAAAAATACTGCTATGATATCGGCAACGATGCGCAATGACATGAACGACAGATTCTCTTGCGTGATCGTGCAACATGCGCATTATCAAAAATGTTAAGTTAAGTTTGATTCATGTTTTTACACTATTTAAATACAAATTATTATTAAATTATTTAAATTTAAATACACCATGCGTTGCCTTACGTTGCCATACGTTATCAATTGTCATGCATTGCCTTTTCGTTCAAAAAGCAACGAATGGCAATGAATACTATTGCCTTTGTTGTGCTTTTCTATCAGCACGCTTTCGGCAGTCAATGTCTTGATTCGAAAGCAAAATAAGCAAGCAGTGCAATGCTTGAAATTGCTATCGAGAAAATAAACAATTGCTTGAAATGCTCTTGATGTGTTATTAAGAGTTCCGACTAACGAATTGGAAACATTATTAAGAAAACTTAGAAATATTGTTATATGTACACTGTACATTGTACAGTCATCAATAATATAACAGTTATCAATGAATTACAATTATCTCTTTAGTTTTTTGTTGTATACAAGAGCAAAAAGAGCGATATCTTCAAACTGGGCTAAACTTTATTAAGAAAACTTAGAAATGGAGTTCTATGGCCATCAATTGAAACAACCTTTTCGCCTCGGCCCTCCTAAGTCCGAATTTCTTTATATGGACCTTGTCTAGAGCTGGGGTAGACTCACGGTTGTCCAGGGTCGAAATTATATTGAAAGACGGGACATATGTCGGTGTTATTTAAAAAGTTTATTCTCGTAATTCAACTCTTATTATTTAATCCTTATTCATTTATAATGGTTCTCAGTCCTAACGATGTCGATATGCTTTTAAGAACGTCTTGTTGCATTAGGCAACCGTATACTGTTGCAGTGGAAAACTGCGGGATGCTGTGGTAAAAAAAATGTGCGTTGTTGTGGCGGCGGAAACTGTGATGCAGGGAGGCGGAGCCGGTTGTGTCTGCTATGCTTGTGTGTCCAGCGGCTAGCGATCGCGTGCTGTTCTTTGGATTTACTGATACGATCGCGGTGATGATGTCTCCCCCAACTTGAATTGGTCGCTGTCTGTCGTCCTGCGAGTGAAAGAAATACAACGTTGGTTGCGTTTTGCGTCGTGAGACCAGGGACAAGGCAATCCCTAACGAAGGGAGAGAGGAAAAACGTGACAGCAATGGAGAGGATAGGGCCGAGAGCGGTTATGAGAAAGAGAAAAAGGAGAGCCCTCTTTCAGGTTCTTTCGAACTTTTTCTCGGTTCATTGTTTCGGCCGCAGCATGAGCAATTCATTTAAACAACACATGATGAAGTTTCAGGAACGAGAGCAGCTGCAGCGAGGAGAGGGGGAGAGCGATACCAACTACTAGTTATACCCTACACCTTTAGGTTAAGGGTATATTCACTTTGTCACGAAATGTGTAACGCATAGAAATAGAGACGATACGTATATAAAAGTATATATATTCTGGATCAGCGTGACCTCCTGAGTCGATTTAGCCATGTCCGTCCGTCCGTCTGTCTGTTTGTTGAAATCACGATCACAGGAGAACCTGTGAAGATATCGTGATGAAATTTTGCATAAATATTGGTTCTATTGCATAAATATTGTGGTGTGCAGGTTGGTATTGAAAATGGGCAAAATCGGTCCACGACCACGCCTATTTTTTAGTAAAAATGTGATATCAACCGTTGTTTTTTAGTTATGACAACAAAATTTCATTCCTGAGAATAGAGTAGCATTATCCGTTAATATTCCAAATATGGGCGTGATCCGCCCACTTTTAAGTTACACAGGCAAAAGATGGTTATAATCTTAAATATATAAACTTCCTGAATAAAACTTTAAATACTTTAATACTTTAAAACTTTAAACTTTGTTTCCCAAAAAAACATTATTACATCAAAACTGGGTGCGGTCCGCCCACTTTTACACTACTTATGCAGTATAACTCATGAAAACTAATTTATTACCCTGGAAATAAAGCTTAAATTTGAACACAATAATAAAACAACTAAGCTAGTTATTTTGTTTTGAAAAAGGTAATGACCACGCCTACAATTTATACAGTGGCGTACCTAGGTCTAAAGAAGCCCGGGACGGTTAATCAACTTGCAGCCCCAAAAATTCCTAGAATTCAATCAATCAATACTTGATTTCCAAAACTGCCGCCCCGGGCGGACTGCCACTCCCATCCCATCCTAGCTTCGCCTCTGTACTTATACTCGTCTGTGATTAAATGTGATTATAAGGTAGCTTTCCTTATAACCATATACATATTTCCTCTAGTTTCAGTTCAAATTTTTTCAAAACTTTTAGGTGTAGGGTATGCAAGATTCGGCCAGGCCGAATATAGCTTTCTTACTGCTTTTTATAATACCAATGCCTTGGTTCACGAAAGACTGATGATCTGTGTGTTGTATCGACCTATTTATGTCACTCGACTGTCATCTTGTTCCAAGCGTTGACTCGATTCCCTCGGCACAACACATATAATGCTATGTTATTCTAACTCGTATTATGAAAGTATAATACATATTCATGAAAACAGGTTTTGTATGTATGTATACTACTGTGTCGATATCGAGAAAATAAACAATGCTTATAAATACTTATGACTACATGTATATATTCTAGGTTTTATTAATAGAAAAGTATAATATGGCAAATAATAATGTATAGTAAGGTATGTTATAAATTATACATTATGATAAGTACATTATGAAAAACACATTAAGAGAAGTTTGTGCGACACTTTCGGCAGTGTCGTGTGGTCACATCTCCCCGTTATTTTCTGGAGGAACGAAGAACACGTTCGGCTCCCTCTCGTGAGATTGTAGACCAGCCCTTCCACTGTCCTCAGCAAGCTCACCCGTTGCCTCTTCCGCTTGTCCACTTTAGCGCGTTGAATTGTCGTGGTTAGCACCGGTGGAATGTCAACGAAGCTCTTCCCAACCCGCCGTTGTGATGTCTTCTTTCGTCTCGCCAGGGTGAGTCCTTTCTAGTTACGTGGTTGCAGTGTCTTCTTTGATTCCGTCAGTCAATTCGGTTATTCCCTTCGGTTGTTCGGCTGTGGTGCAGTCTTTGGTCCTACCAAGGCACGTCTTCTTCGGTTGTGCGGCTGTGGTGTCCCTTTCGGTATCGCCAAGGCAGGTCTTCTATGGTTGTGCGGCTATGGTGTCTTCTTCGGTCTTATCAGCGTGTTTCTTCTTCGAAGGGTCCTGTTCCGCTATTTCTACAGGGATAGGTGCGAAACGCAAGTGCGGGAACCTTGGGCGCCTTCTGTTGGTGCCGGCTAATGCTTGGATAATGTTAGCAATTCGTGACCGGCCTCCTAGGTAATCACTCGGTCTAGCCCATTCTTGTGGCTCAGAGACGCCATGCAACGGCTGGTTGACCAGGTATCTCTCTACCGATAGTAGCATGTATATGCCGCAGTTTTATGCATCCGTTTGTTTAGGCTAAGTCAATTAATGCTATTTCTTCGTCGTAAACGATGGTCCATGGTGAATTGGCGGTACTCGTTGGTGAGCATCCTTCGTATATTCCTTGCCAGAGTGGTTATCGGCGTTGACCGGTACCACTAGAACTTCTTTCTGAAAGATGTTATTCTTTCCTAGTTGGCGCCTGACCCTTATGGGACCCGACTCACAGACTCGTAAAAAAGTGCTCAGACATGTAGTTCGCTCCACGGTAGTTCGCTCCACCCATTTTAAGTAGTAGAGGGAGCAAGAATATACAAATTCTATTAATTTGGGTTTTTCACTTATTTCTAAGGAATTGTTAATTAACTCTGCGATTTTTTAAAATGACTCAATTTCTCTAAAGGAGCCTGTAAAAATTGGAATGGCTTTTATTGTCGTGTCAATATTGAAGTTACTCATTTTTATTTTGTTTTCTGACAAAATTTCTTGAATCGATTTATAGCCTGATTCTCAATAGTCACTGTTCGCGTTCGCTTCTAATCACCGTGATAGAAAAACAGCGATTCCTAAACTCTTACGATGCGAGTCGTTCGCTTCTTGTAGGCATTAACGTTGTTCGTTTAAGGTCTACTCGGATTTATCTTTTCTTCGCATCGTTTTACATTTTTACTATGATTTTATCATAGGATTTCTCTTTTCTTCGTATTGCTTTAGTGCTTTGCAATTTTATTACTCGTTTTAACAGCTGAGTAAAGTGAAAAGTGTAAAAATTATAATATAGTGAAATAAAGAGATAAAGTTAAAAAATATTATTAAAAGAATAGATTTACAAAACAAAAAAAAATAGGGAAAACCAGTAAGAAAGCTATATTCGGCCTGGCCGAATCTTGCATACCCTACACCTAAAAGTTTTGAAAAAATTTGAACTGAAACTAGAGGAAATATATGGTTATAAGGAAAGCTACCTTATAATCACATTTAATCACAGACGAGTATAAGTACAGAGGCGAAGCTAGGATGGGATGGGAGTGGCAGTCCGCCCGGGGCGGCAGTTTTGGAAATCAAGTATTGATTGATTGAATTCTAGGAATTTTTGGGGCTGCAAGTTGATTAACCGTCCCGGGCTTCTTTAGACCTAGGTACGCCACTGTATAAATTGTAGGCGTAGTCATTACCTTTTTCAAAACAAAATAACTAGCTTAGTTGTTTTATTACTGTGTTCAAATTTAAGCTTTATTTCCAGGGTAATAAATTAGTTTTCATGAGTTATACTGCATAAGTAGTGTAAAAGTGGGGGACCGCACCCAGTTTTGATGTAATAATGTTTTTTTGGGAAACAAAGTTTAAAGTTTTAAAGCATTGAAGTATTTAAAGTTTTATTCAGGAAGTTTATATATTTAAGATTATAACCATCTTTTGCCTGTGTAACTTAAAAGTGGGCGGATCACGCCCATATTTGGAATATTAACGGATAATGCTACTCTATTCTCAGGAATGAAATTTTGTTGTCATAACTAAAAAACAACGGTTGATATCACATTTTTACTAAAAAATAGGCGTGGTCGTGGACCGATTTTGCCCATTTTCAATACCAACCTGCACACCACAAGAACCAATATTTATGCAAAATTTCATCACGATATCTTCACAGGTTCTCCTTCACAGGATCGTGATTTCAACAGACAGACAGACGGACGGACGGACATGGCTAAATCGACTCAGGAGGTCACGCTGATCCAGAATATATATACTTTTATATACCTATCGTCTCTATTTCTATGCGTTACACATTTCGTGACAAAGTGAATATACCCTTAACCTAAAGGTGTAGGGTATAAAAACATGTTTCCAGAGTAGCATTTCTGTTAGCGGATGAGAGTGACTCGTAAGATGACCAACATACTCTGAGACACCATAACAGAATTTTGAGGAATTCTTCGAATATGTTGGAGATGCCGGAGCAAGAGTAACATTCTTTTACGCCGCCCCCTAAAATTGTTTCATTGGATAAGGAAATAATTTCTGTAAAATATGAAGTTGATCGGATAACAGAAAGGCGTGGCACATTCATATGAAACTTGCAAAAAATGCGAAATTTGTATCAACGAAAAGGAATGAAGCAAGCATTTTTAATAATAGTTCAATGTTCTTCATATTCAAGAATATGCATAATATTAGCGATACAGTACAGTTTTTTTAGCATAATAATTAACTAATACCTGCATTTTTTAAATTATAGATATTAAATTTTATGCATCTTATTGTGAGTTTCCTTTTTTTTTAGTTATATAGGATGTTTGGCATAAGAGAGGACAAAAGGCATGTAGGTTGGGTCGAGACAAGGAAAAAATCGTATGGGAGGGGGGGGGCAGTGCATTTCCCCCCGTTTAGGCGAGAGGGGCCATTTTCCAAAAACCCGACTAAAAACCGGGAAAAAAATATTAAAAAATAAGGGCGATATCTGGATCACTTTCGCTTATTGGGTTTGAAAGCCAAAAATCGGCCTCTTAACATTATTTTTAAATTAGGTTCCTACGTCAAACAGTTTTTGAGAAAATGAATGCCAAAGTTAAAGTTTGGAATAAAAATTCCAAAAAAAAAATTTTTGGTCGCAATTTTTTCGTTAAAATACAGTATTATGTATAAATTTTTGTCGGACCATAAAAATCTCTAATCAATTCTAGAAGAATGCTTCAAACCCGAAGGTTCTATGTTTTGTAGTTTCCGAGAGAAGTGGAAATTTCAAAACTTGGTGTTCGACGTGCCACGTCTTCCCGACGTCAAATCGATCTGAAATTTTGTACAAATTACTTTTTCATGAAATAGTACAAGTTTAGGGGGCGGCGTGGTAAAAATGTTATGGTCGAAAAATATGGTCCACCCTAATGTACAGTGTACATTGTACACTTTCCAAAAACATTTCAGATTCATAACAGCTTTAGAATGAATAAGGTGCTTCATGAAGCTGTTAGATGAAGTAGCGCCACGGCTGAAACCAGATAAAAAAGCAACATCGATAACGCCAATGCTAAAGTTAGGTTCATTTTTGCGTTTTCTGGCAGGCGGAAGCTACCAGAGAGGTGTAGGTAATGAACATTTCGAGACTATGTCGCAATGGCGAGTGTCCAAGAACATTGCTGAATTCTTGGACATTTTCGAAAAGTATTTATGCCCAAAATATATAAACTTTATGATAACCGCGGACCAAGAATGTGAGATGAAGGAAAAGTTTTTCCAGAAATATGGAATTCCTGGTGTCGTTGGGTGTGTTAATGGAACGCACATCCGCATAATGTCACCAGGAAATGAGCTGAAATATTTGTACTACAACAAAAAAAGGGGTTTTTATAGTACGAATGTGATGATGGTAATTAATATTGTATATTTTAAAAAATTATAAGTATTATATACATGATATTTGCATGTTTGTTCTATTGCAGATTTGTGATTTCGACATGGTGATTCGTTTTGTCGACGCAAGATATCCTGACGCAAACCATGACTCGTTTGTAAGGAGGACGAGTTCTGATGAGGAATATTTCAGAAGGAAATATAATTCTGGAAAACGTAACACTTGGCTCTTGGGTAAGATTCTTTAGTAATTTACCTTAAAGTTATATGTTACATTATACAATTTTAACTTTAGGAGATTCCGGCTACCAGCTCCTGCCATATTTCCTATCATATCTCCCTATCATTATTCGTGGATACTCGGTTTAATCCAAACACCTCTAGCCATATCCGGGTTGTTTTCCATTTCCCGTTAAACTGGTTGTTGGTGGTAATTTTAAAAAAAAATAAAAATTAACTAATTTCACAAAATAAAATTTATTCTGATTACCTTTTCTTATTGGAATCCATTATATATTTTTCTCATAATATTAATATTTTTATAATAATTTTTAATAATAAATTTTCACTTCATAAAATGGAGTAACGACAGCTTTTGAGCAGTCGTTCCATATGAAAGTTGAAATCGTTACTTCTTGATAAAATAACGATTGAGAATATCTCTAACGAAAGATAAATCGTAAAAAGTATTGAAAGTGTTGTTGTGATTTTATCGAACGAACGACCCGTTCGTTCAGAACAACTTGAGAATAACAAAGTAACGTCATAGAGAAAAACACAAAACAGAATGGAAGAGAATCACGTCGTTCGTTGATTGAGAATCAGGCAATTAATTATATTTTAAAATTTTATTATACTGTCTTTAATTTTTTCCTGATCTTTTTCAGTTTTTTGATTTCATTATATTTTTTTAAACTCTTCAAATTCTAATTTATTTTTGTTCAAATCTTCATTTGATTTTAATCTATCTGGATTTTTCTTTAAATTTATAAGAAATTTAGTTGTAATTTCTAGTAATGCCTCCATTTATTGTGGATTTTTGTTTTTTTTTATTATTTGTTAATAATACAACTATATTATAAAGGGTTTTCCAATAAGAGGTGTAATTTCGAATAGCTATAGTCCTGTATGCGTGGTCGTGGTGGCCATTTGGCTGATGTTTTTCATTATTAACGGCATACCTTCCTCTTTATTACGAAATAAACATGCGATAATTTATCTAAAAAAATGGCATTTTTCTTTGAATATTGGGAGTAGGAATTAATAATGCGGATTTTTTGGCTTGAAAATGGCATTTATTTGAATAACAAAATGAATGAGCACATTAAGCAATATATTGCCCATCGTTGGGTATGACTTCCTCCCATCTTCTGGGAAGTTTATTAATTCCTCGTTTGAAGAAGTCCTCATCTTTCGAGGCAATCCATTCATCGACCCATTTTCGCACTTCTTCAGCATTTCGAAAGCGAACATCTGCCAGGCTGATCTGCATTGATCGGAACAAATGGTAATCAGAAGGAGCAAGGACTGGAGAGTACGGGGGGTGATCAAGATGATCCCAACCGAGCCTCTTTATTTTTTCTTTAACGATGTTCAATTGGCGTCTGTAGATTTTCATTCAGTTGATGTGGCACCCATTTTCCCAGCTTTCGAATCTTTCCCACTGCATGTAAACGTTTGCCAATGGTTGTTTGGCCGACATTCAACACCAAAGCAAGTTCTTTTTGCGTTCGACACGAATTTTCATCCAATAATGCTTGCAATTCTGCATCTTCAAACTTGTTTGGCTGACCTGGCCGTTCTTTGTCTTCCAAATCAAAATCACCATTTCGGAAGCGTACAAACCATCTTTCACAAGTGCTTTGATTTAAAGCATGTTCACCATAAGCTTCAACCAGCAAACGATAACTTTCAGCAGCGGCTTTCTTCAAATGAAAGAATGTAACTAAACTTCCCCGCAAAACCACTTTTTCAGGCACGAAATTCGACATGTTTGATGCAATAAAAAACTTTGTTGTTTACAGTTCAACGAAATGACATACTGAAATTTATAGCTTAATGACAGACAAAAACAAAGAAAATGGCCGCGGTGTGCTCTGATGCACATAACGCTAGTTACGCCATCTGTTACCTAAATCCGCATTATTAATTCCTACTCCCAATATCAAAATTACACCTCTTATTGGAAAACCCTTTATAAAAGTAAAGGGCAACCCTTTATAAAAGTAAAGGGTTTTCCAATAAGAGGTGTAATTTTAAATAGCTATGGTCCTGTAAAAGTGGTCGTGGTGGCTATTTGGCTGATGTTGTTTTTCATTATTAACGGCATACCTTCCTCTTTATTACGAAATAAACATGCGATAATTTATCTCAAAAAGTGGCATTTTTTTTAATATCAAAATTACACCGCTTATTGGAAAACCCTTTAAAATACTACAAATATTATATTATTTACATACCTAAAAACATCATTTTTGTAGTGTTTATTAATTTTATACGCTACATACAGTACCGCTCATAAGTATTCGAACGATTCATATATGTGCAATTTAGACCGATTTAAAAAAAAAGGAAAGCAATTTAACCTGACCATTTTATTTTTCGGGACTATAAATCTATTGACCATAATTCAATGTTCCGTGACCTGTCCTGTATTGGTCGATGTGCTGGCACTCTATCTCTGTAGATGACAAATTAAATTTCTTTACTAGTACTGTTTTAAACATTCTTGACCGGCATGTACCTCTCCGAAAAGTGCAAATGAGAAACCGTGAAGTTCCCTGGTTCACTAATTCGGTTAAGCGTGCACTTATAGAAAAATACAGAATGCATCGTATATGGAAAAAGAACAATTCAATTATAAACTTTCAAAATTACAAGAAAGCGAGAAATCCTGCCACAGCCGCAGTAAGAAGTGCAAAATCAGTTTTTTACAGGTCAAAGTTAGATGCCTCCTTGCCAACAAAAAAGCTCTGGAGCAATCTAAAACAAATTGGTGTATGCAATAACACCAGCACGCGTTGTGATATAAACCCTGACGTACTAAATAATTACTTCATAACTGACTCTGTTAGTGACTCGTCTTGTGTTTCCAATCATATGATTTCAAATAATGGTTGCAACGGATTCCAATTTGTGGCAGTTGGTATTTCAGACTTATTTAGATGTGTAAACAAAATTAGGTCTAATGCCATTGGATCCGATATGATACCGATACAATTTCTTAAGTTAATTTTAACGCACGTAGCGAGTCCTTTGGTACATATCATAAATCACTGCTTCACTACATCCAATTTCCCCAAAGTATGGAAGCTTGCCATAATAACCCCTGTACCTAAGACATCAAATCCTAGAACTCATAGCGATTATTGTCCGATTAGTATCCTCTCTTCAGTATCTAAAATTATGGAAATGCTAATGGCTGAGCAAATAACAAAATATATAAATGATAATAATATGCTATCACCGCTACAATCGGGTTTTAGACAAAAGCACAGCTGCTCGACCGCAATTCTGAAAGTGCTGGACGACATACGGATACCTTTCGACAATGGCCATCTCACTCTCCTCTGCCGGCTTGATTTCTCCAAAGCCTTTGACCATGTAGATCACAATATACTATGTCACAAACTTAGTATTTATTATAACTTTTCTTCGAACGCAGTTCGACTGATGTACAACTACCTTTCTGATAGGCACCAAAGGGTTTGTGTTAACAATTCTTATTCGACTTTCCAGCAGACAAAGAGTGGAGTCCCTCAAGGTTCCATTCTTGGTCCACTCCTTTTCAGCATGTTCATTAATGACATTTTCTCTGTAACCAACAACGTTACAATTCATGCCTATGCTGATGACATGCAAGTCTACCTGTCACGACCAACCTTCCTTTTGGAGGATCTGGGGGCGAGAGTTAATGAGGACCTATCATCCATAGGGAAATGGGCCAAGAAAAACAAGCTAATGCTAAACCCCTTAAAGTCTTCCGTTCTGCCTATCTCTAAATCTGCTGTAAAGACCTGTGACTTACCTGACATAATCTTAAACGGCAGTAAATTGGATTTTGTTTACAAAGCAAAAAATCTTGGCTTTGTCATTAACACTAAACTAACTTGCATAGACCATATAAGCTTAATTATTAAAAAAATCTATATGAAACGAGGAATCTAAGGAGATCTGCTTATTTCATCCCAATGACTACTAGGAAATTACTGGCTGTACAAATGATAATTCCTTTAATAACATACTCCGAAAATGTATACTGCAAACTTGATTACTCATCTAAACAGAGGCTGCAAGTTGCATACAATAATGTTACCCGTTATGTCTTTGGACTACGCAGGCTAGAGAGTGTTTCTGCTTATAGTAACCAAATCCTTGGTTGTAGTTTGTTTAACTATTTAAAGGCGAGAAATTGTTTGTTTCTCTTTGAATTAATCTACACAAGAACTCCTGATTACTTATTTGAGAAACTTAACTTCTGCAGATCGGCTAGGTGCGCTAGTTTCATTGTTCCATGCCACAGGTTTCTTGCATCCGGACGATTGTTTTACGTCAGCGCGATTCAGTTGTGGAATTCATTACCAGTAGAGATAAAGCGAACTACTAATAAGAGCATTTTCAGGCAACTAATTTTCCAATACTTCTCATAATTTCTCATTTTCTTCCTATTTATCTACGATCTATATTCCTAGCTATCCTGATCCCTGTTTATCTATTATATGTTTTCTTAAGATATTTATACTTTCTAACCATACACGGTACCGATATATCTACCTCACTTTTTATTTTTAAATGTATTTAGTTAGTTAAGAATCAAATTTGTAAATCTTATGTAAAATTATGTACCCGTTGAGTATGCATTAAAAAGAATGTTCTCTTATGTGCTACAAGAATAACTAAATAAATAAATAACCAGTAAGAAAGCTATATTTGGCCTGGCCGAATCTTAGATACCCTACACCTAAAAGTTTTGAAAAAAATTTAAAAGGGGGGCGTAGTAAGGGGGCGGGCGTGGCGGTCCACTCTGGGCGGCACGATGTCGGGGGTGGCAGTTGTGGAATTCAGGTAGTGACTTATTGAATTCTAGGAATTTTTGGGGCTGCAAGTTGATTGACCGTCGCGGGCTCCATGAGACCTAGCTACGCCTCTGTATAAATAGTAGGCGTGGTCATTACCTTTTTCAAAACAAAATAACTAGTTTAGTTTAGTGGTAATAAACTTGTTTTCATGAGCTATTCTGTATACATAAGTAGTGTAAAAGTGGGCGGACCGCACCCAGTTTTGATGTAATAATGTTTTTTTGGTAAACAAGTTGTTATCTAAAGTTTTATTCAGGAAGTTCATATATTTAACAATATAACCCTCTTTTGCCTGTGTAACCTAAAAGTGGGCGGATCACGCCCATATTTGGGTTATTAACGGATAATGCTACTCTATACTCAGGAATGAAATTTTGTTGTCATAACTCAAAAACGAACGCTGATATCACATTTTTACTAAAAAATAGGCGTGGTCGTGGACCGATTTTGCCCATTTTCAATACCAACCTGCACACCACAAGAAACAATATTTCTGCAAAATTTCATTACGATATCTTTACCGGTTCTCCTGTGATCGTGATTTCAACAGACAGACAGACAGACAGACAGACAGACGGACGGACATGGCTAAATCGACTCAGGAGGTCACGCTGATCAAGAATATATATACTTTTTTATACCTATCGTCTCTATTTCTATGCGTTACACATTTCGTGACAAAGTGAATATACCCTTAACCTTAAGGTGTAGGGTATAAAAATAAAATAAATAAATAAATTTAATCGAGTTTTGGCACACACTTGTGTGCCTTACGATATATTTATTTAAAAAAATTACAATAACAACAAATAACACAAAAAATATGGTCCCTATACACTTACATCTATATAACCGCCTTTTGCCTTAATAACTGCCTTACATAATCTCGCTAATTTTATTAAAGTTTCAGGCCTGATCTCGCCCCAAGATTGAAATAATTCTTCCAGAGGTCTTCCTTAATTGTAGGATTTAGAGCTTTAGCCTTTCTGTCCAGCTCGTTCCACAAAAGTTCAATGAGAGATAAATCCGGTGATTGTGGTGGCCACACTATGCGTTTCAAGATATTCTTGCCTTCCAGATTTTGTAAAAATGATCTGCACAAACGTGAAGAGTACTTCGGATCATTATCTTCTTGAAAAGTGAATCCTTCACCTATAATTCTAATTCCTGAAGGCACAGCATGTTCTTCTAGTATCTTCTTGTATCCTTCTTTGTTTAGTTTTTCGATGATTGTGACAAGGTCGCCGGTGGATCCTGCACCGAAACATCCCCAAATCATCGTGTTTCCTCCTCCATGTTTAACTGTAGGCACGATACAGCCATCAGACATCCGCTCTCCGATATGTCGACGAACAAACACACGCCTGTTGAACTCGAAGATTTCAAACTTGGACTCATCAGTCCAAAGCACATTTTTCCATTGCTCCAACGTCCAATCTTTGTGTGTCTTCGCCCATTCCAATCGCTTTTTCTTATTTGCAGACCGAAGTTAAGGCTTCCTCGCTGCTATTATTCCTGACAAGCCAGCTTCCTTCAGACGTCTTTTTACTGTGGAAACAGATATGGGATTTGGGCGGTTGCAGTTTATCTGGCTGGTGATATCTGGGGCCGTTAGACGTCTGTTCTGTTTGCTCTGGACTACAATGAACTTATCATCTCCTGCAGTCGTCTTTCTCTTTCTGCCGGAACGATTTCTGTTGGCAACACTGCCGATATCTTACTGTTTTTTAACAATGGCCCAAGCAGAACTCTTCGATATCTTTAAACGAGCAGCAATCTGCTGGTAGGAATAGCCTTCTTCGCGAAGAGTACAAACCACAGAACGTTTCTCAATTGACATTTCTTGTCGTTTTGGCATACTTGTGCTGCTTTTTTGACTTTTCAGGACGATATGCAAATTACAATTAATGTCCGAGAGAATTCAGTCCTGGTATTTAAAGGAATTGGGTACGGATTCAGGTAATTAAAAAATTTAGTTCCCAACACCCAACAGATAAAAAACAAGACCATAAAAACCGTTTGCAAATCGCCAATATTGACAGGTAGTCATTAAAAGATTGTTGATGAAATTTTCTATAAAGTCGATTTCGGACAATATGCATAACAAAAAAGGGTTAGGGTTTTTAGGTTTCTCCCAAAAAACCACAGAGACGTCATAAAATCATAAAATCGAATTTAATTTCCAATGAATTCTACTGATTCCGAAAAATTCTGAATTTTAATGTCGTTCGAATACTTATGAGCGGTAGTGTATATTGTTACTGCTAAGAATTATATTATTAGAAAAAAATTATTATTATAGTAGTTTCTTGTGTGTACATTAGGGTGGGCCTTATTTTTCGAACTTAACATTTTTACCACGCCGCCCTGTAAACTTGTACTATTTCATGAAAAAGTAATTTGTACAAAATTTCAGATCGATTTGACGCCGGGAAGACGTGGCACATCGAACACCAAGTTTTGAAATAGAAATAATTGTGTTTTCCATATTTATTTTATATCACAATGCGTTTTTATATTTCCGAAAATAATGGTTAGATCAATTTAACTTTTACTTGCTGATTTTCAAAGCCAAATTTCCGCTTCTTAATATCCTTTTTAAATTAGGTTCCTACGTCAAACAGTTTTTGAGAAAATTAATGCCAAAGTTAAAATTAGGAATTTGGAAATTTTGGAATTGGAAAATTTGGAAACTACAAAACATAGATCCTTCCGGTTTGAAGCATTCTCTCTAGAATTGATTAGAGAATTTTATGGTCGGAAAAAAATTTATGCATAATACCGTATTTTAACGAAAAAATTGCGACCAAACATTTTTTTTGGAATTTTTATTCCAAATTTTAACTTTGGCATTAATTTTCTCAAAAACTGTTTGACGTAGGAACCTAATTTAAAAAGGATTTTAAGAGGCCGATATCGCCGTTATTTTTTTATATTTTTCTTTTCCGGTTTTTAGTCGAGTTTTTAGAAAATGACCCCACCCGCCTAAACGGGGGGAAATGCACCCACCTTCCCTTACGATTTTTTTTTGTCTCGACCCAACCTACATGCCCTAGCCTTTCGTCTACTCTTATGCGAAACATCCTGTATAACTAAAAAAAAAGAAAACTCACAATAAGATGCATAAAATTGAATATCTATAATTTAAAAAATGCAGGTATTAGTTAATTATTATGCCAAAAAAACTATACTGTATCACTAATATTATGCATATTCTGGAATATGAAGAACATTTAACCATTATTAAAAATGTTTGCTTCCTTTTCGTTGATACAAATTTCGCATTTTTTGCAAGTTTCATATGAATGTGCCACGTCTTTCTGTTATCCGATCAACTTCATATTTTACAGAAAGTATTTCTTTATCCAATGGAACAATTTTAAAGTGCGTGAAGTTAAATTCGCGTTTTTTATAGTTAAATTCGTAAATAGCGGAGACACAAACCACAAACACGAATTTCAAATTCGTGTTTTTCACACATGCGTTGTTCACATCAGAGCAAATATTGAATGCAAATTTCGATCAATCCGAAATATAACTTCGATATATGCTATACATCGTCGAAAAGAGGACGTCGAGATCTTTCCAACGATAAAGGTTTGATGCGTGCACTCGTAGAACTTTGGCGTCAGAGGTCACCTAAACTTAGTCTATGCGCGATGCATATGAGAGCAAATTTTGAATGCAAATTTCGATATATCCAAAATATAACTTCGATATATGCTATACATCTTTGAAAAGAGGACGTCGAGATCTTTCCAACGATATCGATTTGATGCGTGCACTCGTAGAAGTTTGGCGTCAAAGGTGACCTTAACTTAGTCTATGCGCGATGCTCTGATATGCATCGCGCATAGACTTAGTTTAGGTGACCTCTGACGCCAAAGTTCTACGAGTGCACACATCAAACCGATATCGTAGGAAAGATCTCGACGTCTTCTTTTCAACGATGTATAGCATATATCGAAGTTATATTTTGGATATATCGAAATTTGAATTCAAAACTTGCTCTGATATGCATCGCGCATAGACTAAGTTTAGGTGACCTCTGACGCCAAAGTTCTACGAGTGCACGTATCAAACCGATATCGTTGGATAGATCTCGGCGTCCTCTTTCCAACGATGTATAGCATATATCAAAGTTATATTTTGGATATATCGAAATTTTCATTCAAAGTTTGCTCTGATATGCATCGCGCATAGACTAAGTTTAGGTGACCTCTGACGCCAAAGTTCTACGAGTGCACGCATCAAACTGATATCGTTGGTAAGATCTTGACGTTCTCTTTTCAACGGTGTATAGCATATATCGAAGTTGTATTTTGGATATATCGAAATTTGAATTCAAAACTTGCTCTGATATGCATCGCGCATAGCCTAAGTTTAGGTGACCTCTGACGCCAAAGTTGTACGAGTGCACACATCAAACCGATATCGTTGGATAGATCTCGACGTTCTCTTTTCAACGATGTATAGCATATATCGAAGTTATATTTTGGATATATTGAAATTTGCATTCAAAACTTGCTCTGATATGAATCGCGCATAGACTAAGTTTAGGTGACCTCTGACGCCAAAGTTGTACGAGTGCACACATCAAACCGATATCGTTAGAAAGATCTCGGCGTCTTCTTTTCAACGATGTATAGCATATATCGAAGTTATATTTCGGATTGATAGAAATTTTCATTCGAAGTTTGCTCTGATATGCATCGCGCATAGACTAAGACCTCTGACGCCAAAGTTGTACGAGTGCACATATCAAACTGATATCGTTGGAAAGATCTCGACGTCCTCTTTTCAACGATGTATAGCATATATCGAAATTATATTTTGGATATATTGAAATTTGCATTCAAAACTTGCTCTGATATGAATCGCGCATAGACTAAGTTTAGGTGACCTCTGACGCCAAAGTTCTACGAGTGCACGCATCAAACCGATATCGTTGGAAAGATCTCGGCGTCCTCTTTTCAACGATGTATAGCATATATCGAAGTTATATTTCGGATTGATAGAAATTTTCATTCGAGGTTTGCTCTGATATGCATCGCGCATAGACTAAGTTTAGGTGACCTCTGACGCCAAAGTTCTACGAGTGCACGTATCAAACCGATATCGTTGGATAGATCTCGGTGTCCTCTTTCCAACGGTGTATAGCATATATCAAAGTTATATTTTGGATATATCGAAATTTTCATTCAAAGTTTGCTCTGATATGCATCGCGCATAGACTAAGTTTAGGTGACCTCTGACGCCAAAGTTGTACGAGTGCACACATCAAACCGATATCGTTAGAAAGATCTCGACGTCCTTTTTCCAACGATGTATAGCATATATCAAAGTTATATTTTGGATATATCGAAATTTTCATTCAAAGTTTGCTCTGATATGCATCGCGCATAGACTAAATTTAGGTGACCTCTGACGCCAAAGTTCTACGAGTGCACACATCAAACCGATATCGTTAGAAAGATCTTGACGTTCTCTTTTCAACGGTGTATAGCATATATCGAAGTTGTATTTTGATATATCGAAATTTGAATTCAAAGCTTGCTCTGATATGCATCGCGCATAGACTAAGTTTAGGTGACCTCTGACGCCAAAGTTGTACGAGTGCACACATCAAACCGATATCGTTAGAAAGATCTCGACGTCCTCTTTTCAACGATGTATAGCATATATCGAAGTTATATTTTGGATATATCGAAATTTTCATTCAAAGTTTGCTCTGATATGCATCGCGCATAGACTAAGTTTAGGTGACCTCTGACGCCAAAGTTCTACGAGTGCACGCATCCAACTGATATCGTTGCAAAGATCTCGACGTCCTCTTTTCAACGATGTATAGCATATATCGAAGTTATATTTTGGATATATTGAAATTTGCATTCAAAACTTGCTCTAATATGAATCGCGCATAGACTAAGTTTAGGTGACCTCTGACGCCAAAGTTCTACGAGTGCACGCATCAAACCGATATCGTTGGAAAGATCTCGGCGTACTCTTTTCAACGATGTATAGCATATATCGAAGTTATATTTCGGATTGATCGAAATTTGCATTCAATATTTGTTCTGATGTGAACAACGCATGTGTGAAAAATACGAATTTGAAATTCGTGTTTGTGGTTTGTGTCTCCGCTGTTTACGAATTTAACTATCAAAAACGCGAATTTAACTTCACGCACTTACAATTTTAGGGGGCGGCGTAAAAGAATGCTGCAAGAGATTTTCGCCCAGTATAGCTAAGGTCCACCCTAGTGTACATGTTGTTTAATGTATATGTGTTGGTTTGTTCATTATACGTTGGTTTCGTCTGCACTAGTTTCATCTTTCTTGGTTGTGGTTTCTGTGACAGTCCTTTACTTTCTCGGTCTTTTAGTTGCACGCTCCTCACTTTGTGACAGCTCCTGATAAAGTTGTGTCATCACTTCCCAGGTAGGTAGATTTTCTTGCAGTTCGGAGTTTAGTTCCTTGAGCTGCGCATTCTTTTTTCGGTCGTTGACCTGTTTTCCTCCTCGTTTCTTTTTTGGCATTAACTCAAGTTTTGGAATCGTAGTCCTTTCTTCATCAGTCTGGAGCTTTGGAATATATTGTTTCTTCGTTTGACGTTGTTTGTTGATGCTCAGTCTCACAGGTTGACAGTGCTTCAATGATGTCGCTCTGTAAGGTGTGCTTCGGAGTTATTTCCGTTGGGTACATATTTCATTATAGTGTCACGAGGATTAGCTGTGACGTTGATATGCAGGAGCAGCCGTGTAACTAAGATTGATTGACTGCGTTGAACAGAACTAGTAATTTTCGATGCTTCAAAATCTTCTGTTGCAGAGGATCCTAGTATTAAGTGTTGGGTCCCAGGATCGAAGTAAGCAGGATCGCCATGTAATAGCACTCTGGTCCCCTCTTTGAGTCTTCTCTACGGTGATTTGTTTTCGTTAATTATAAAATCTTTGGCTTGGCCGGCAGAGTATGCCACGGACCTCAGCTAAGAATTTTATTTTTTGTTTAATTATAAAGCCAGGATATTGTCATGGCTTGAGAAATGAAAATAATTGCCAGTTTCAGGCTCTGATAGAGATTTATTTCGATATTTATCGTAGATTTGGAAGGGCGGACTTAAAAATATTATAAACATATTTCTTATAATTGGATTGTGCTTGGTCAGCGGATTCTGCTGATCCAATCAATTTTACAATGAATTTAAGTTTACATATTTGCGATTAACGTGGGCGTGTTGAAATCTAAAATCGTGATACGTATATATACAAAACTACTGCGTGGGCACTAGCGTTATGGGTATAAAAAGAAAGGTAATTTCATTTGCTTTTAACCGGTATATAAATATTTTTAATAATTGATCCCCATAAGTAACTAATGCAGATTATGTAAAAAAGGGCAAAAGTAATCACAGAAAACGTTTTCTTAAAAAAAATCGTGAATCATATATACGAAGTTCTATTAATTTAAAAGTCCGGTATACCAAATTAATGGTAATGAAACGACCCTTTTTTTAAAAAGTGATTTTTTTGTGATTATTTTAACCTTTTTTTACATAATCTACATTAGTTATTTATAGGGACTAATTACACTGGCCGACAGCCATTTTGTAACGGACTGTTTGACAGCATATTCTAAAGGATTTTGGTCCGCTGATTCCAGAAATGATAAAATTAAAAAAATTAAACAACCCGTTTTCGAGATAATCGTTTTTGACATTTTTGGCAACTTTACGTTAAGGTCCATCCACTTGAAGAGCTACCACATCTGACATATGTAACCGATTCGATTACAACTAAGATTAAATTAAAGAGGAAGAATGCACGCACCTTTTACCGATATTAGTTCAGATGCAGGTACTTCCACCTTACGTTTTTTTACTTTTTCGCAGTTTTTTCTTTTTTGCATCAGCCGCAAAACCGTGCATTCTTCCTCTTTAATTTAATCTTAGTTGTAATCGAATCGGTTACATATGTCAGCTGTGGTAGCTCTTGAAGTGGATGGACCTTAACGTTAAGTCGCCAAAAATTTCAAAAACAATTATCTCGAAAACGGGTTGTTTCATTTTTTTATTTTATAATTGTTGGAATCAGCGGACCGAAGTCCTTTAGAATACGTTGTCAAACAGCCCGTTACACAAAAAAATGTTAATTTGTAGGCTAGTGTTATTAAAAATATTTATTTAGAGTTTAAAAGCAAATGAAATTACCTTTCTTTTGATAGCCATAACGCTAGGGTACCACGCCCATATATATGTATGTATACCGATTTCAGATTTCAATACGCCTACATTAATTTTATTTCACCATCCGATTTTTCTCGGAATTCCCAATTCCTGAAAAACAAGAAAAAAAAATCAGGGCTAATGGGCCCTGTAAAGTAAATTTGTTCCAAAACAACAGTTCTGGTCGGTCTGGTATGTTTTCAGAGTTACATCCCTTCGAATTTTATAGAGATTAATAGGGGTACCGGTTAATTCGTGCGGTTTTTTTCGAAAATTGAATCTTTATTGTGAAAAAATGGTTACAAATTTGATATTCAAAGTATTGTAAATTGCTAGCTATAACTTTTTCCCATTTTTCTGGCAACGACGACTACCCTTTCTGAAAAATTCGGACGGCTTCTCCGCTATCCACGAATCGATACAATTTTTGACTTCTTCATAATTGGAGAAGTGCTGGTCAGCCAGGCCATGTTGCATTGATCGGAAGAGATAGTAATCGGATGGCGCAAGGTCTGGAGTATAGGGCGGGTGGGGTAGGACATCCCATTTGAGCGTTTCAAGGTAGGTTTTGACGACCTATGCAACATGTGGCCGAGCATTGTCATGTTGCAAAATTACCTTGCCGTGCCTTTATTCATATTCCAGCCGTTTTTCGCGCAGTGCTCGGGTTAAACGCATCAATTGTCGTCGGTAAACTTCCCCTGTTATCGTTTCATTCGGTTGCAGCAGTTCATAATAGATTACACCCAGCTGGTCCCACCAAATACACAACATAACCTTCATGCCATGAATATTCTGAACGGCCGTCGATGATGATGCATGGCCGGGGTATCCATTGACGGGGTATCCATACGCTCAGCTAGAGCATGCACACCATACACTTCCACCAAAATACGATGACTTTCGGCAGCCTTTTTCTTCATATTGAAGTAATGAAGAAGTACTCCCCGCAAAAACACTTTATTCGGCACGAAATTCGACATTTTCAGAGTAAAAAAAGGATTGTTGCTTACGCTTCAGCTAAATGACACATTCTTATTCTGAAACTATATGACAGTAGCTTTCCAACATATATTTTGAAAGGTGAATCACTAGTCGTTCTTTGAAGAATATTTTTCAAAGTTTTGTCTTAACATGAACAGATGTTTCCTTCAATTTACTAATTTCTTTTAAAGCATTTCTCAGTGCACTTCGTAGCAAGGATTTCACTATTTTATATCAAAATATATATAAGTTAAAGTATACATTTTAGAAAATTTTTTTGGAAATTATTCGCTTGTTTACTTGATGCAACTGATACATTTTGAAACGGCTCTCTTAACTCAGTCCCAACATTTTTACGTTGGTCGTCAATATTGCCGAAGTAAAAAATTGCATTTTCCTTGTCTTCGTCCTCTGTGCAAGTTTACTGTTCTGCCAGTTGTTGTGAGATTATCGTTGAAATACTCTCATGCTTGTATTTTACGGGTAGCATAACCTGATTTTGTACACGTTATATAAATTAAAAAATTATAATAAATTTACTTACCCATATTCATTTGCAACTCGTTTTCAAATCAATTTACATTAAAATTAATTATTATTTAATTTTGAATTTGTTTCGCTGGCAAAACTCTGACCAAATTTTTGATAACTGAACATCTGATGGAAAGTAGAAAAAAAAAACGTTTTCTTTAACATTATAGCAAATTTTCACTAAGCACTTCACAAATATTTCCATCAAAAATTATGACTACAACCGGTGTGCAGACAAAAAATTGTCAATACGAATACTTTTTGAAGTTCCTGTCAAATGAAAAAAGATAGCGGACCTGCGCGTAGCCCAACCTTCTTTTCTATCCATCTTAAAGGAGTGTTCACACAGAGTCCGTTTTCTGTTGTTTACTCCGACTCCGTGTTTGTCGATCGTGCTTTTTCGGAGAATTGTTCACACAGAGAACGCATCACATTGCATTTTGATAGGAATAAAACCACGTACAAAATGTGAATGTTTTATAAACACTCGAAACCAAAGCAAATGTGGCAATTCTAAAAATATCAAAAATTCTACTAATGCACTCAAAACACGCGTCCGACAACACGACAGTTTGTAAATTTTCACAACGGAGTCCGAAAAATGATCAGCTGATGTGTGTAAACAATGTTTTTCGCAGTCTTATAAGACACCGTGTAATACACCCGAAATTATCAAGCGGAGTCAGAGTGAATCACAAAAAACGGAACCTATGCCAACGCTCCATCAGTGTATGGTATATAACAATTCATATAAACATAGATAAAATACCCAAAATGTTCATCAGTACTCACAGCGAAGAAGTTGAACTCGCCTGTTGACAAGGAAAGCGCATCTGAGTCGAAAAATGATGCTAGGATCAGCATTTTGCACAGTTGTGTAAATATATAAATTCCGCCAGCTTGAACGCATTTTGAGAACGCACCATACTCTGACCTAAAGTATATATATATATATTTACATAATACTAGATTATATCCATTTTTTGTGCGGTGTACTTACAACCCAGAGTATTTATACGTGAAGTAATGTGGCACATATACCAGCGCTAAACAATTACCAAAATGGTATAAAGTCATTTTAACCTATACTTTTGTTTAAAAAATTCTTTTGAATGTTTAAATATGCTAACTTTGGTCGTGCTGAAGAATAAGAGGAACAACTTAAATATCCCAAGTAGTGTTGTTCTCAATGAGATAAATTCTCTATAAAACGCACATTTAGCAGGGAATTATATTATTCCATGCCTTAATATAGAATAAGCAACCAGAATATGTATATTAATGCATTAGCTAAAATACCAATCAACTGTCTGTGCTTATTACCCTAAGGCAATTTACATTTGAAACAAGATAAAGTTTTGTAAAGCCGTGGTTACGCTACCGAGCAAAACTCTGTGGGAAATTCCTCTTATTTTTTGTGATCGGAGTCCGTGCAAAAAGAGTGGTTACGCTTGTGCTTGACCCACGCTTGCTTTCTTCAAAAATATATAATTTTTCTCTCCTTCAACAGCAACCCGTCTACTACACAAATGAAAAAACGTATTATTTGCGGTGTAGTTTTCGACGCGATGGAAGACCAAATGTTTATATTAATTGAAATCTGCTTAATATATATAAAGGCGTAATATTTTGGAACGATAATCAGAGGAATATAATTGATAAATTTATCAGTTCATTCCATTTTTCCCTCCATTCCACTTTTCAATACTTTTGTGAATATTGAGACTAAGCAACACCGGTTTGCTTGGTGTCCTCGGTGTACGCTAGACCGAGTTTTCGTGCTCGGTGTGAGAGAGTGATGTTGAGAACAGAAAAATATCCCATTCTCTCTTTTACACACAAAACAACAAAAAAAAGTCCTACTTGCCAAGCAAAACTCGATAGCATAACCACGGCCATAGCGTAACCTCAGGCCTAAGAACTTAGGTTAACAAAAGTTTAGTAATAATTTTGTTTATTTGGTGCTGCCAAAATAGGTTGAAACATCAACTTATAGTAACGAGTATACGCTAAATACTCGTTGCATTTAGATAAATTCTCTATGAAATATAGATAACATACGTTTAATGCCTTCAACACAATTGGAAGCACAAAACACTAAACACATTTGTCTCTGTATCTTTTACTTAAAACACGCACACAATTGGACCTCGCTCACAAAAAACAAATTCTGTCATTTGTGAAACAAATATGACGATTCTCTTTTGTAAACAAATTGAATATACAGGGTGTTTCGCATAAGAGTGATCAAAAGACTAGGGCGTGTAGGATGGGTCTAGGCAAGAAAAAAATCGTATGGGAGGGGGGGGGGTCAATTTCCCCCGTTTAGGCGGGAGGGGCCATTTTCTAAAAACCCGACTTAATATCGAAAAAAATATTAAAAAATAATGGTTAGACGTAGATAACTTTTGCTTGCTGATTTTCAAAGCCAAATATCCGCTTCTTAATATCCTTTTTAAATTAGGTTCCTATGTCAAACAGTTTTTGAGAAAGTGAATGTCAAAGTTAAAATTTGGAAAAAAAATTCCGAAAAAAAATTGTTGGTCGCAATTTTTTTTTTAAATTACGGTATTAAGTATAATTTTTTTTCCGACCATAGAATTCTCTAATCAATTCTAGAGAGAATGCTTCAAACCGTAAGGATCTACGTTTTGTAGTTTCCGAGAAAAGTGGAAATTACGAAGTACACTCCCTTAATTTTAAGGATCCCAAAACCGGACCCTAATCCAATAGTATCAGCGGCTTAGGCCGTGGTTATGCTATCGAGTTTTGCTTGGCAAGTAGGACTTTTTTTTGTTGTTTTGTGTGTAAAAGAGAGAATGGGATATTTTTCTGTTCTCAACATCACTCTCTCACACCGAGCACGAAAACTCGGTCTAGCGTACACCGAGGACACCAAGCAAACCGGTGTTGCTTAGTCTCAATATTCACAAAAGTACTGAAGAGTGGAATGGAGTGAAAAAATGGAATTAACTGATAAATCTATCAATTATATTCCTGTGATTATCGTTCCAAAATATTACGACTTAATATATGTTAAACACATTTCAATTAGTATAAACATTTGGTCTTCCATCGCGTCGAAAACAACATCTAAAATAATACGTTTTCTCATTTGTGTAGTAGACGGGTTGCTGTTGAAGGTGAGAACAAATATACATATTTGAAGACAGCAAGCGTGGGTCAAGCACAAGCGTAACCACTCTTTTTGCACGGACTCCGATCACAAAAATGAGAGTAATTTCCCACCAAGTTTTGCTCGATAGCATAACCACGAGCTTATGGAGGCACGTTAAGGCGAAAATGCCAGAGTATACGCGAAAAAAGAGTTTTTCTCGTGGATACCTAGCCAAATTTATGTTCAAAAGGTGCATTTCGAACAATTTGGACATTTTATACGAATTTTCCAAACATGCTGGCAGATTGATATAATCCGTCAGAGAAAAAGAATTCGGTAGACTCGGATACCAAGGACGAGGATATCCTTTGAATAAAAGGTGAACAATTTGCTCTTTTCAGGACAACAGAAAATATATGAAGAGAGATATATGTTTTACATTGATTGCATTAATATCTCAGAGGTAGACAGAAGGTTTTTTGAAAATTTTGAAGTCGGAGAAAAGCGCCGAAGGCGAAAAATTTTTCTTTTTAGGTTTTTTAATTTTAGGTTTTAGTGTTCTTCTGAAATTCTGCACCGAGTATGGTCAAATAAATTTCTAAAGATAGCTAACTATCCCTGCTTGGTTGATATTGATATATAATTAATTGGTTGAAAAGTACTAAAAATCTTAAATTGGGTTTTCCTCGAAAACTGTAAGGTTTTCGACAAAATCTTATATTATATAAATGGAGGGTATTAATATTCTAACGGTATGCCAATCTGATATCTGCTACAGTTTAGAGGATATAGGAAGTTAAATTTCAGATTTCAAAGGGCTGAAAAACCGGAACCGGAAGTTGCCACCTCTTGTTTGTGTTGTTGTAGCACTTCTTTGTTGAGTCAGCACCAAAAACAACAACAACAGGAAAAACGACAACACCGTGGATCATTGTGTCGTAAAACCTATTTATGCCAAAAATTGCGAATGTATCATTTAAATTTTTAGGAAAGTTAGCGCCGCAAGCCAAAAATAGTTATGAAAAATTCCTACGCATCACAGAGTATTTTCTCTTAAAATCCGATCCTGAATACGCTCAGAAAGCTAATGCCCCTATTCTCTTAAAATTATATAGACTAGTTATACATTTTGCTAAGGAAAAAATTAGAGCCTATCTTAAATATGTTCCACGAATTGGGAACATGTTTGATCTAAATCTGTTACAAAATTTCTCATAAAACTGAGGCTTATATATATGCGATATGTATGCACCTTAAAAAAATTACATATATTGCAGACGTGACGTCTTTGTAAAACGAAAAAAGATAACAGACAATTTGCAATGTGGGAGGTTTATTTCTATCATTCTTGGATTTAAGTACACGTATCATCTGTCAATTCCTTAGTGGAAGTTGTCAATCTGAGACGTCCAAGTTTTTTATTTTGAGAAAGATAGCTTTAAGCAAATGCTCTGTTTTTACCACAACATAAAATGAAATATTAAAAGTTGATAAATTTTTAATGAAACTTTGCTCGTAACATTAGTGTATTAAAGCGTTAAAAGTTGATTCTATTTTGTAGACTATGAGATGTCGTCGACTGCATCAACAAGATTCCTCGCAGGAAAAAGGGCATAATTTAATTCCAACCAAACCGAATTATAATTTAAACTTGCCTGCCGAAATTATTAGAGGAGAACAAACTTCAACACAGATCAGGGACTCATACATCTATCACGATTCTGGGAAAGGCCCATTGGTTTCTTTAGAAGTTGACGATAAATACAGAAAAAACTGGAATTTGCGTTCACTTTCGAATCGGGTGCAACTAGCTTCTGGAAATGCGCTACGTTCGTTTATACAACAACCTTTAAGCGCTGCTGCAGCTATTGTGACTGACAATCATTTAAACGACGGTAAATTAAATCAGCAATCTTTCTCCAACCAGATTGGAGAAGAATTTGAGTTAGACCAGTACAGTGTTGTAGTTATGGCCTCCAGAGATCGAACCACAGAATTTACTAATGCAATACGATCGCTTCAATCGCGTAATATTACGCGAGCCGTCAATATTAAGGATCCTCGAAAAGTCAAAAGCGTACAAAGTTATTCTGAATTTATGATGGTGGCCATATATGTCGGCAAAGGCATTGCAAGCACGTATGCTAAGTTGGAAAGACTAACCCTTTGTAAGTCACTTTGTTAAGCTAAATTTTTTACATACAGATTTTGTTTTTGCGGTTAAATTGTTTACAAGGAAATTTGGAGAGAATCAATAAATATAGTGCGTAATGAGTTTTTCGGTTTTTTTCAGTTGCAAAAAAGAAAAGTATTTTTGACGATCGACCTAAAGAAATTCAAGAACTCACTTACATCATCAAAGGAGATTTGAATGCCATTAATCAACAGATTGCACGTCTTCAAGAAATCTCGAGGGAGCAACGCCGAAATGTAAATGGCAAACACCTCATATCACATTCCTCCAATATGGTGCTAGCACTGCAGTCCAAGTTGGCCAGCATGAGTACAGATTTTAAACAGATTCTAGAGGTCCGTACAGAAAACTTAAGGGAACAAAAATCACGTCAAGATCAATTCATCCAAGGACCAGTTTCAGTAAATCTTGTTTCGCAGCCTACAACCAAGCAGAGCTCCCTATTACTAAATGATGGGAATACTGTAAAGATCGATATGTCTAAAGGTGACACCACTTCACTTTTAGGTGCCCCGACACAAATTCAAACACAGTCGCAAATTCAACTATATGCTGAATCCGATAACTTTGTACAACAACGGGCAGAAACAATGCAAAATATAGAATCAACTATTGTTGAGTTGGGTGGTATTTTCCAGCAATTAGCATACATGGTTAAAGAACAAGAAGAAATTGTAGAGCGAATTGATACTAATGTGCAAGATGCTGAGTTGAACATTGAAGCAGCTCATAGGGAAATATTGAGATATTTTCAGTCGATATCGAAAAATCGTTGGCTTATGATAAAGATTTTTGGCGTTTTAATATTATTTTTCATACTTTTTATTGTTTCCATGGCATAATATTCTTCCTGCAACAATATCAAATATAAAATCAATTTCCAAAACTGCAAATAAACATTGAAATCATATGAATTTACACCCTTATAATGGAAATGGTTTGAAAGCATGTGAAAATACCAACAACAAACGTTTTTTGTGTTTAGTGTATGATTTTACTCGATCTTTTATGCTCCGTTGTCAAACAAACGAAACGTAAATTTTGTTTTCCTTTACGTTTTCAAACGATTTCCTTTATAAGGCTATTAATAAAATCCAATCTTGATGGCAAAAGGTTAAATTCATTTATAACGGCACACATCGATTTAGGCCCATATTACATTGCAAACAGTTGTTCGATCGAACAGTCCAAAGAAATGAACTATTTTACTCTCCCGTCAAATCTGTTTGCTTGCTATGTTACATTGCAAACACAACAGTCAAACACTTTCCGTAGTATTTATACATAGTTGGAGTTGCTTTGTGCAATTATTTTCACGCAATCCTCCTTTTTCCGATATAAGTGCAGCTTTTTCACTCCAAAACATGCATACTTTTTTATTACACCACACCACAACTCCGTTCTGTTTGTAGTGTTTGCACTCATCGCCTGCAAACAGATTATTTGCTGTGCGAACAGTTCATCCGTTTTCATTCTCTCACGGATGAACTGAGAGTTGACAGCTTTATACAGAAAACAAAAACAATGTGACTGTTCGATCGAACAACTGTTTGCAATGTAATATGGGCCTTACGAAAAACTAACTTCACTCAAACCGTATTGATTCTGATGAATGTCTATTTGTATTGTATATACAATTTTCTATTAAGTCATTAAATATGAAATGTCCGATGTTTATAAGAGACACTTGATGCCTTGAACACATAGAAAATCGCACTACGAATATGTATTTCGGTGCGAACTGTCAAAATTACACGGCCTCTTATGGGAAATGAGAAAAAAATAAAATTACGTCGCTGTCTCTGCTTGCGACTGCGAATAAAAGGCAGCTGCGATCGACTTGAATGCGATTTGTTCGCAGTCGTCGCTCTTGTTCTTCTTATTTGTGTGTGGTTACATTGACTTTGACAAGCCAAAACTTCGCTGCGGCAGAAGATTTCTGAAAGTTCGCACCGAAATATTCGTCGTGCGATTTTCTATGTGTTCAAGGCATAACTAACGGTTTTTATGTTTTTTCTTATCATGAAGGTGCATCATTACTCTTTCAAACTCATACTGCAAATCGTAGTTCCTTTTTGAATCTTCTGATATAGAGTAGCTTTCATAAGACAATGGAAAGGTAAAAAATGCGTGTATTTTTCGAACACGAGTTTCGTTGCGGAACCAAGCTCGAAACATCAATGAAGCGTTTGGGGAAGGTGCAGCTAATAATCAACCTTACGTCGTTGGTTTGATAAGTTTCGTTCTGGTAATGTTAGCCTTGCAAATGAACTACCGGCGGAAGACCGGCGACTAGGTTGGATAATGATAACCTGAAAGCTGTAGTGGAAGCAGATACGTCTCAAACTACGCGTGAACTAGCAGCAGTGTTTAACGTTTCTCTATTCCAACAATTTTGGATCACTTAAAACGTATTGGTAAGGTCAAAAAGCTGGATCGATGGGTTCCGTATGAGTTAAACGAGTATCAAAAAAGAAATCGTTTCAAAGCTTGTCTTTTTTTACTGTCACGCTATAAAATCAAACCTTTTCTACACCGTATTGTAACAATGGGTGAAAAATGGATCTTATTCGACAATCGAAAACGTTCGGCGCAATGGTTGGATAAAAAAGAGGTTCCGAAACATAGCCCTAAAGCAAACATTCATCAGAAAAAGCTTATGGTATCTGTTTGGTGGTCCAGCGCCGTAATTATCCATTATAGATAAGATAATGGTCTTAGAGGTCTAGATTAGTCAATAGAGACCTTCCAATTCTCTTACAAGACAACGCGCGACCACATGTCGCTCGAACAAGGCTACTCAAATTACAGGAGCTAGGCTTGGGAACTCTCCGTCACCCACCGTATTCACCAGACCTTGCACCAACGGACTACCAATTATTCCAGGCATTGGAACAGTTCTTACATGGAAAATCCTTCAGTTCTCAAGAAGCTGTGAAAGATGCCTTTTCGGATTTCACTGCTTCTCGCCCCGCAGACTTCTTCGCAACAGGTATAAAAAAGTTACCGTTAAAATGGCAAAACACCATCGATAGCTTAGGCGCATATTTTGATTAATCATGTTGTTTTTTATTAGAGATCAAATAAAATTAACTTTCGTTTCAAAGGCGGACATTTCATACTTAATGACCTCATAACAGACATACGAATAATAAACTGGGAATTTAAACAAGCTGTTTGTGGAATAAAAACCAACACCAAATAGTGGACCAACAAAAAACTTTGTTTATTATTTCATAATAAACTTTAAGAGATGCATAGTATTAAAGACATCACTCGAATTGATTAGCGTTTGCCATTTGTTCTAAATTAATTCAATTGCAACTCCTTAAATATCTCGAATAATGAAAAAATTTAACTGTGGAATTAATTATAAATTGAATTAATACTTTGAAATGAATTATAAATTGAAGATTTTTTTAGTTAGTAGTATTTCACTTATATTCGAGAGCATATAATACGTTATTAAAGGGAGTAGTACGCACCAAAAACAACAACAACATCGATGGGGTCGACAAGCAACCTATTTAAGCCAATATTTTTGTAATTTGCATAAAAAACTAAAACAACAGCAATAAAATTGAAGCTTTACCACAGCGGTAAAGTTTACCCAAAAAAGTATTACTTTTTATTCCACGAATATTAGGATTTTCGTACTACACAATTTCTTAAACAACAACGCTGATATGCAAATCAAAACCACAAATAAAGCGCATTTCACAACAAAATCTTATAAACCATAAAATCATAAGTGGAAAAAAGAAATCCGGGCGTCCCCGACCTGTTCCCACTGTTTATTTATGGTATACAAATAAGTTTCCGCGGTTTGTCAAAAGATGGCCCCACCAGAAGGTTATGGAGAAATTACCTTCCAAATTGTCAGATTGTCAGTTGCCAAATTGATGTAAAACGTAATATCCCAAGTTTCGTCATCCGGCAACACCATAACCTTAAAGTACTAGTGATTCCGTATCAGCATCACGTAATTTTTTTCCTGCAAAAGTGTCAAGTTTTGTGCCGAATAAGCATCATTTGCGGGAACTTTTGATTTACTTCTTTAATTTGAAAAAATCTGCAGCTGAGGCGCATCGATTGCTTCTAGAAGCATATGGTGAAGCTGCTTTAAGTGAGAGAAGTTGTCAGGAATGGTTTCAAAAGTTTAAGAACGGTGAGTTTGACGTGAAGGACAAAGAACGCAGTGGAAGGCCGAAAGTGTACGAAGACATGGAATTAGAAGTATTATTGGAGGAAGATTCGTCCCAAACGCAAAAAGAACTTGCACTTACATTACAAGTGACTCAACAAGCAATTTCACATCGTTTAAAATCGTTGGGAATGATTCAAAAACAAGGAACTTGGGTTCCATATGAACGGCGCCGGTAAAAACATACTTGGAAACACTCAACTGGGAAGTTTTACCCCACCCGCCGTATTCGCCAGACTTAGCCCCTTCTGATTATCACCTGTTCCGGTCGATGGCACATGGTCTGTCTGAGCAGCGCTTCACATCATATGAAGACACCAAAAATTGGGTAGATTTGTGGATAGCGTCAAAAGATGAAGAGTTTTTTCGACGGGTTATCCGAATGTTGCCAGAAAGATGGGGAAAAGTAGTGGCAAATGATGGAAAATACTGTTCCTTCACAATAAATTCCTAACTTTTTATAAAAAACCGCGGAAACTTATTTGTATACCTAATACAATATAAACCCTGCGAAGTACCCACTGTACTGAAACTATTTCTAGATGTAATTTAAGAAAAAGAACATTATTAAATAAATGAATTACTAAATACAATTGTTACTACCATTAAACTTACTGCCATTACGAAAGATTAAAAAGCTAGAATTTTCAACATCAATATTCAACAATTTTCAACAATATATATAGTTTAGCGTTGCCGACCGTCAACCGAAGCCACATATGCTTGGACTGGCGAATAATATCGCATCTCATGCCAGCATGGTTGGAAGGGCACGGAATGGGCGGAGTAATTATCACCTTCGCTTCGCCCTACCTCCTCGAAGAGCGACCTAGGCAAGGACGTCCGTCTGAATTGACCACGAGACTCACTTGTCGTCCAACTTCTCCTCTTCTTTTCCTTCTTTTTCGGTTTCAAACCTTCCTATTCCAACGGCTTGTTGCCTCTCATATATATCTTTTTTTGAAGTAACGCGGGCGTACAACGGGGGTTGTGAGCCCCATTTTCCCTGAGCACGCTCTGGCTGAGTTAAGCGAACCGCACCGAACAGTGGGTCAACCACCAAATGGTCCATCTCTCCGTGTGGTTGATTTCTTTTCTTGTGTTTGTTCTTTCCGCCTTCCGGATTTCCCGCCCCTGGCCATAGCCAGCTTTACATTTGTTATAATAAGCTTTCCTTTGGGCTCACTCTCTTCCAAGTTGCAGATCTTACTCTCTGAAGCTGATCTCTCGCTCTTCCAACATGTTAATTTTACTCTCTAATTCTAGGTGAAATTTTCCGAAAATTCCGTGAATTTTTAGCTGCTCAATTGCTTTGTATGTCAGTGAGACATCTTTGTATTATAAAACAGGTATATAAAGGTCCCTCAGATTTCATATGCAATTCTGATGATTCGAAGCAATCTCTGATGATAGTCAGTCGATTGAAGACTTTGTAAAAATGGACAGACTATAAATATAGGATCTTGACGGGTCCACTATTTGCAATTGACACTGTCAATAGCCCCATTCAGCGGGTGAGCGCTCCTTGAGCGCTACCTGATCAGTGATCGCTACGTGTTCCTGAATGGTATGCTACCTGATTATTGAGCGGAAAGATAAAAATAGTAAACAAGACGAGAAAAAAGTTGCCATGTTTGATTTTTCCACACGAATTTCAAGTATCCCACAAAAAGAAAATTCCCAAACCTAAAACTTCAATCGTATCCCAAACTACATATTCTATATTTTTATAATTATAATTCCTTTGTTGAGTCATTCTGAGTTCAATAACTTTCAAATTAATTTTATTTCACTTAATAATGTGTTGATTTATCAAGCCAATTCTTTAAAAACACTTTGACGTTTGCTCTGTAAAAAGCGAATTTTTTTGTTTTTTTGCTTTCTTGTTAGTAATGCAACTCTGGCAAATGTAGCGTAAAAGTAGCGTAAAAATTTTTCGCTACAAAAAAATGCCGACCGCTCCGTGAATATGTAAACAATAGGGTACGTTCAGTGATATCAAAACAACTGAGCGCTCACCCGCCGAATGCGGCTAATATCACTGTAACAAATTTTTTTGCTTTTTTATAATAATCATTTTTAAAAACGAAGAAAAACTTCAATTGCATTTTTATTTATATTACATTCTATTATTGATTAAGCATCTCCATTAACTTTCACATATCATTAATCTTTAAAACATATTATTTTGTAAAAACGTTTTATGCTGCACCTTTGTTTGAGTGTATTGAAAACTGATTCCTTTTTTGTCTTAAATTTAAAAGCAATTGACCTGAGCATACACAACTGCTTTCTTTTAATTTTTGCTTAACATAACGATCCAAATCTTTTACGTTGAAATAAGAGAGTACACCATTCTGTGAAAAAATAATTGAAGAAAATAATCCGAATATTTTTAAAACTATTGATAAAGAAATCTTACCCGTATATATAGTAGAAGAAAGAAATTAAATAGATGGCCAATTTAATCCATCCCTCTCGCATATTCTTAGAAAGATTGTCACTGCTTAATACAGTTGTAGGATCGTAAAGTCCCGGGCCAGTCATAATGGGACGATTTTTGTATCTAATGAAAAGTTATTTTATTTTGATTTAATTTTATTTATTAAAATAACTAAAGCATAAGGAGCTAGTTTTTTTGAAGTAACATAATAAGATTTTAATGGTTATCAATAGTAAAAATAAAAATGGTTATTTCAATTAAATCTTAATATATTAAAATGTTGATGAGTATGTATGTCCGACCTTCACGACTGAACCACCCGAGAGATTGACTTCATAATCACAGCATATGTTACTTAGGTCGCAAGTATCGTTTTTAGTTAGGTTTTGTCGCGATAGGTGGCGCTACAACAGAACTTCTATACTAATAGACCGATTGAGAGCATATTCACACCATATGTAAATTATTTTGTAAGAAGGATTTATAAGTGCTTAATTATATATACACTACCGGCCAAAAGTTTCGAAGCACCACTCCTGTTAATAGAAAATCGTGTGGCATTTCTATTTTACTGTATAAATTTTGATTTTTTCTTTTTTAATAGAATGGTTGTAAAGTGATAACTTTAATATGGAACCCAAAACGGATTTACGGCGTTCATTGTTTAATTGCATGCTCAAACAATGCACTAAGTCAAGAAATTGGGTTTTTTTGTTTATTGCACTTGCCATACAAAATCGAGAAAAAGGGTTATAAAAAACCTTTTTCAGGTACTCAGGGTAATTCTTTTTTAAAGGGGTAATTACTAAAGGTAATTATGAATAATTATTACCATCCATTTTTTACCCTAGGTCAAGGATAAAAGGCTGACCTAGAATATGGACACCATTCTTTGTTCCTCAAGATTCAAAGTGACCAAACGTTAAAAAAACCGAAGTCATGCCAAAAAATAAGATTGATATAAGATCTGCAGTGATTACTCTTCATAAGGAAGGCAATTCCGAGCGGATAATTGAGCAAAAATTAAAAATGTCGACTAGTTTTGTGCATCGCTCCATACAAAAGTACAAGGATTATCGAACTCTTGAGGTCCTTCCGCGGTCCTAAAGGCCAAGATCGACAAGAAATCGTGAAGATAGAGCAATGAAAATATCAAGCAGACGGAACAGAAGAAAAACGGCTCCAGAAATAGAAGCCGAGATGGATAACAGTCGATCAAACCCGGTGTCATTAACAACTGTAATAAGGCGGCTAGAGATGCTGGTCTTTGTGGAAGGATTGCTAAAGAAAAACCCTTACTTCGAACACGAAATAAAAAGAGAACACTTCAATGGACTCTAACCTATAAGAAATGAACCGAAGAGGACTTAAAAAATGTTCTTTGGAACGACGAATCACAGTTCGAGCTGTTTGGGTCTAATCGAAGAATTTTCGTCAAACGTAGTGCCCAAGAGAAGTTGCTGCCGGAGTGTGTAATACCAACAGCGAAGCACGGCGGCGGTTCCATTATGGTCTGTGGATGCTTCTCAAGCCATGGAGTAGGCGATTTAATTCGAATCGATGGAATTATGCGAAAGGAGGAGTATAGAAAGATACTGCAGCACAATGCCATACCATCATGCCTACGATTGATCGGCGAATGTTTCGTGATGCAACAAGATAACGATCCCAAACACAGTTCCAAATTTTGCAGAGGCTATTTAGAGAACAAACAAACATCTGGAATATTAACAAATATGATTTGGCCTGCCCAGTCACCCGATATGAATCCAATAGTGCTTCTATGGGTTGAGCTGGGCCAAAAGGTGCGAGAAAAAGCGACTACGTCGACAGAGGAAATGTTGAATGCATTGTTGGAATCATGGAACAATATACAACAGGAAACCATAAAGAAATTAATCGCCAGAATACCAAGAATTGTAGCAAAAGTTATTCAGTGCAAAGGGGGATTTTTTAATGAAAAATTGGTTTAGACGTTTTTGTAAAAATTTTGATAATACAAATTATTCTAAAATATAATTTTAATGTAATCTGAAAGGAAATATAATAAACTTTAAAATTTACAATTAAACTTTTTATTTTTAAAAGCTTTGGATAACTATTGTTAAGATTTGTGGAAATTTCAAGGGTGCTTCGAAACTTTTGGCCGGTAGTGTATATAGGGTGATTTTTAAGAGCTTTCGGATTTGATTTTCAAAAAAAACACATAAAATTCCGAAAAATTTATGGAATCTTTATTTGAGTCGATAGAACGATCGATATAATTTAATGTTTGAAGATCATTTCATGTAAATGTGGCCGCGACTGCGTCGTAAATGGTCCATACGCCGGGTCCAATTTTGGCATACTCTCTCCAACATATCGGCCTGTATCTCTCGAATAAATCCTTCAGTATTGGCTTCCAGTGCGTCAATCGTTGCTGGCTTGTCGGTATAGACATGAACCTTAGCATGGCCCCACAAAAAATAGTCCAAAGGCGTTAAATCTCACACGATCTAGACGGCCAATTGACCGGTCCGGAACGTGAAATAAACTGCTCACCGAACTTGCTCCTTAATTGAGCCATTGTTTCGCGTGCTGTGTGGCATGTGGCACCGTCTTGTTGAAACCACATGTCAGTCAGGCCCAGCTCTTCCATTTTGGGCAAAAAAAGTTTGTAATCATCGCACGGTAGCGCTCGCCATTCACAGTGACATTCTTGACATAAACATTCTTAACCGAGCATGAATTTTTATAATAAAATTCAATGATTTGCAAGCGTTGTTCGTTTGTAAGTCGATTCTTGGTTAAATTATAGACCAAACTGAATATGTTTGAATGTGACACATGGCGCGAAACCCGCGTGAGCTGTCAAAAACAGTGTTGCCAAAAAGGAACTTGCTAAAAAATCACCCTTTATATGTACTATGGCATAATAATCCAAAAAAGAGCATATAATACAATATTTTTGACAATTCGTAAATATAATCTAAATATTAAAACATTTTGAATTTAATTTTTGGAAGTTAACACTGTGTCAAAAAAATATGTATTTTCAGTTTAAATTGTATGTTTGTTTTTTTGTATGAATATTAGTGGCGCACAAACTTTGGTGCGTTGGTGTGTATGTATGCCCAACCTTCATGGCTGAACCACCCGAGAGAATTAAAATAATTTTAAAAGAAAATATCAAACCTCTTTTATGAGTGCCCTATACAGTGAAATAATATAGCGAAAAATGCCTATACGAAGATGTTCAAACATTGGTTGTAGTGACCGACAAACGCGCAATAGGCAACAATTAAGAAGGAATTTTCTAGGTGGGGTGAAAAGTAACCTCCTTGACCGCCAGAATGCGCTACTACTGACCGGAAAGTGAAGGTGCGCGCGCTAGCAGATACCACAAAACGGCCTCACATGAAGCGGAAAAAAATTTTGTTTTTGCAAGACTATGCGCCGGCGCACAAAAGCATCGCAACTATGGCTAAAATCAATGACTTACGGCTCCAATTACTGTCGCATCCACCGTATTCGCCCGATTTGGCTGCCTCGGACTATTATCTCTTCCCAAACCTCAAAAGATGGCTCATCAATAAAAAATTCAGCTCACGCGAGGAAATCATCGACGCCACGGAGGAGTATTTTGCAGACCTTCCGGAAAATTACTTTTCGCACTGAAATTTGGCATGTCTGCCTAAATATGAACGGACTTCAAGGCACCATAACCTTTTTTGCAGTAGCAGCGCATTCTGGCGGTCAAGGAGGTTACTTTTCACCCCACCTAGTAACATAAAACAAAGTGGTCTTACCTACATTGAAGCAACCACCAGAGCCACTGAAAACGCTAATGGATGGTACCACCACAGAGTCTAAATTATTTTTCGTAAACATAAGGAAATTGAAAAGTTTTCAAATTACTTCTGTCGCCGCCAATATCATTGCTAATACGGATGGACAACGACGCACTTTTAATTCAACATTCAAAATACAGGGCCAGATCTATCACAAAATTGGCTCTTTACTTCCTCTACCCTCGGAAACACCAAAATTTTTACAAAAATACTTTATTGGAGCTGAAGAAGAGCAGTCCAACATCCGTTGCGAATACAATCACAATCAAATAACACAGGAACGTGCTATCGTAGCCGATTTAGGAACTTTTTTGGCAGAAAAAAGTAACCTCTTCCAATTTTCAGGAACAAGTTTCCAATCAATTACAAAATGATAATTATATGGTCCTTATTAAAGCCGATAAAGTACGTATTGGCGAACATGCGCGGCGTTTTAATGCTCCAACAGTAAATGAAGTAGGAATAGTAATGGTTGGCGATACATTCGAACAACGTGACATACGCATCATGCGCCGCAACACCACACAAGTCATTGCAGATATACACCGTTCTTACGACGCACTACAGTATCCTTTAATTTTTTGGGAGGGCGAGGATGGCTACCATATAAACATCAAACAAAGGAATCCTGCAACAGGTGAAGAAACAAATAAGAAGTGGATATAATCGATTCAACCAAGCAAAATTAACGTCTGAAGAATACACCCATTTGCGCGATGTCATAAACAATAATGTGGATGGAAATGTAAACCCTAATGAAAAATGGCCCTAGGTCAAATGTGCTTCCTACCCTTGTCATACAATGGAAGTACTTGTCATATGCAGAAATATATTCAAGATGCAATGGCCTACGTAAGTGCATACGGAAGACCTGACTTATTCATCACATTTACATGTAACCCGCAGTGGGAGGAAATCAAAAAATATTTAGTACCAGGCCAATCAGCTAGTGATCGACATGATATAATGCGCGTGTTTTCAAACAAAAAATAAATCTTTAATGGATTTTATAGTAAAACACCATTTATTTGGTGAAACGCGATGCTGGATGTATTCAATTGAATGGCGTGGATTGCCACATGGCCATACTTGAATTTGGTTGATCAACAAAATTGGACCAAAAGAAATCGATTAGATTATATCAGCAGAAATCCCAGATGAAACAGTAGATCCTGAATTGTTCCAGATTGCAACGACAAATATGATACATGGTGGCACCGAGTGGTGCCATCAACCTCAATTCACCGTGTATGGATAGTGGTAAATGCACCAAACGCTTTCCCAAGGACTTAATATCGGATACTATTACAGACATTAATGGATATCCACTATATTGTCGCCGATCTACTAAAAATGGAGGTCATTCCTTTGCAATAAACTCAAACAATAACCACAACGATATTGAAATAGATAATAGATGGGTTGTACCCTATTGCCCTCTTTTATCGAAAACCTACAAAGTACATATAAATGTAGAATTTTGCAGCTGTTAAATATATGTGTAAATATGTGCACAAAGGCAGCGACATGTCCGTTTTTGCTGTCCAAAATGTTAATGAAAATAACGATGTTGCGCGTTACCAAATGGGAGGTATATAAGCAGTAATGAGGCAGCCTGGTGAATCCTATCCTTTTCTATTCACGGAAGAAATGCAGCTGTCACTCATTTAGCTATCCATCTTGAAAATGGGCAACATGTTTACTTCAGAGAAGAAAATGCAGTTAGTCGAGCAGAAACATCACCAAAAACAACGCTAACGTAATTTTATTTATCATTACTTAAGTCTATGACATTAAGCCTTTCAGGCCAAAAATATACTAGCAAAACTTAAACCAAAAACATTAAGAAATAAAAAGTGAAGAATGAAGAATGTTTCTAAAATTATTCCTAAATATAGAAAAATCAAAATCTAAAACATTATTGGAGCATGGCTTATTCAGTTCGAAGATAGCTCTTGTTAAGGGCTCATGTTGACCATAATTGGTCCGTGAGAGCTTAGGATAAAAGATATACATATTTAAAACGTGATTGACGTGGGGGAATAAGAAACATAAGCTTGGTTACCAAATGGAAGCAATCAATAGAACCGGATGCAATATCGAAAACAAACAGCAAGGATATCAATTTCCTTCTACTTACAAGCGTTTTTAGGCCAAGAAGCAAACATCGAGAACAAAGTTCACTGAAATTGATCCGTCGCAGAGAAAGCTTGGAAAACTTTTTCTGTATTCTTTCAAGGCGAGCATTGTGTAGCTCGTAGTAAGGATTCCAGATGATTGCAGCATATTCAAATAGAGATCTAACGTGGGAAATATATAAGAATTTCAAAGTTAATGGATCATGAAACTCTAAACTGTTCCTACGTATAAACGCAAGACGGGAGTAGGCTTTAGGGATTATATAGGAAAGGTGTTGGATGTTTGTGAACTTGCATTCAAACAACTCCAGGGTCCAGGACTTCAGATACTTTCATTAATGGTATGCTACCTAGGGAGAGGCCAGTTAATATAGGATTCAGTGATTTAGAGTAATTAATATGAAAGCGCTTCAAGATATTAAGAGGCAGACGATTTAAAGCATTCCAGAGCTGAACCCTATTTAGATCAGATTGGAATTTTAAACAATCAGATGCATTTTTAATTTTCAGAAATATCTTCAAGTCATCCGCATAAGTGAGATGCAAGGAATACATGAAGCATCTGGAAATGTCATTGATGAATAAAATAAAGAGCAGGGGACCTAAAACGCTGACTTGCGGGACCCCGGAGGATGCATGATGATTAAATCCGTTTTTCTATTAGGACAGATTTTTCTTTTCACCAGGAAAAACAACTTTGATTTAACTATAGTTTCAAATACATTGGGTATGTTTGACAGTTTGGATATAGATCTATAGTTAAAAATGTCATTCTTGCACCCACCCTTAGAAATGCGGTGGGGGTAGGGAAAACTTTGCATTGATCAATAAAGCTGCCATCCCTAAGAGATTTATTAAAAATAAGACAGAGAGGTTTGCATAACGCATCTGCACACTTCTTCAACAGAAAAGGAGAAAAACCATCCAGATTAGATTTATAAGAATTCTTACAAACAATCGAAGCATTTACAACATTTAAATCGGAGACATTCAAGGAACCGATATTTAAAATTGAATCAATTCTATCTAAAACTGACACTTCGTACCACGGCCTACTAATCTCAAAATTAGATTGAAAAAATTCCTTGAAGAGGTCAACTGTGCATGACATAGAGCCGGAGACTACATCTTTTAAGAACATGTAGGAGGGAATGAAAGAGCACGATTTCTTTCTTGAATGAATTTCCAAAAACATTTTGGGTTAGATATAATAGAACTCTCATAATTAATAATATGTTGTTTATACAAGAACTTGTGGCGTGCACGTGTGCGTGTGTGTGTTCGCTGACGAGCGATCATACATACCACACACGTCCGAGCATTAAACTTTAATTAGGTGGAGTCGTTCGGATATCGGATACTTAACGACGCGACACTTTGTTGCACTCCACTCCAAAGTAAGTTTGCGCATCTTGGCTGGTCGAACGATCGACGAGCCAAAGCAAACAAACACTCGCTTCATTGCTGTAAACGATACAGCAATGCTGAGTGTGCACTTTGACGTCGCCACTGTTTACATTCCGCCGGCTAGACGGATTAACTACCCGCTGCCGGCGTCGAGTGAACATGCGATTGTCGTGGACATTCGGCGCTGCTCCCCTTGCTGCCGACGCTGGCAGAAAGCGGAGTAAATATAAATGCGACATCGCGGCCGCGTTAGCGACAATGTAACGGCAATATGTATCGCTATACGATTGGCGCACTAATAATCGTAGCACTCTGCTACGTCGCGATTAAATCGTTGCTCAAGTGGCTATGGTGGCATACCCTTTGGGATATGCTACCATGGCCGTACATTCAGATAGTCTTGAACGCTCAAGAAAGACGCCACGGTTTCTCCCGCAACCTAAACTGTTGTACAATTCGTATCCTAGTAGATTTTAATTGTAATTAATTGGAAAAAACTTGTAAATAAAGGCTTGCTCGAAGCAAGCGAAAACCCGAACGACCAAGTGTTTCAGTTAATGACATTAGGGCATCAGAATCCCTAAAAACTTATTTAAAAACGTAAACTCCATCGAATAAAATAAATATTTAGCTTCAAATTTTTCAAATTATGTATGCCAACAACAAAATGATTTTGAACGTTTCGCAAAAACTATACTTTATTCAGACTTACCAACTTATTTTACATGGAATACGTCTGGATACCGAATATCCAGGCATTTTTTCTACGAATACATTAGGCAGGCTATACACTGTGCATTCAAGACAACATGAATGGTCCTACTTACGATTGCTATTAATTAATGTTCCAGAAGCAACATCATTTGAATATTTAAAAACAGTCAGTGGTCAAATATATGCCACGATTCATGATGCATGTCGTGCATTGCAATTATTAGAAGGATATTCTCATTGGGATTCGACGCTCAACGATGCTGTTCTTGTTTCTGCTCCTCATCATATTCGTGAGTTATTTGCAATTATATTCACAACATGCTTTCCAAATAACCCAAACGAAATATGGGAGAAATTTAAAGACACCCTGAGTGAGGATATTCTACATGCACAACGTACAATTCATGGAAATGCATTTTTAGATTATACACGAATGTACATATAATGAAGCATTAATAATATTGGAAGATTTATGCCTAATTATATCAAATGAATCAGTCATTACATTGGGATTACCATCATCCAATCGTTGGGCAAGTGATTTATTTAATCGAGATTTACAACGAGAACAATCATACTCGTACATTATTAATGATTTGAATGAGTACATTCAAATGAGTACAAAAGAAAGCGGATTCTTCTTTGTGGATGCTCCAGGTGGCACTGGCAAAACGTTTTTTATTTCTCTCATCTTGACCAAAATACGTTATCAAGGCGAGATTGCTTTGGCCATCGGTTCATCAGGTTTTGCTGCTAGTTTAGTGGATGGCGGAAGAATTGCTCATTCCGCACTTAAATTGCCGTTAAATATACAGACAAATGAAAATGCAGTATGCAATATTGAATCGCATTCAGGTATGGCTAATGTGCTTAAAATATGAGAAATTATAATCTGGGATGAATGTACAATGGCACCTAAACATTCATTAGAAGCTTTAACTCGTACGTTGAAAGATTTGAAAGGCAACGACAGACTCTGTGGCTAAACTTTCATTTTGTTATCAGGAGATTTTCGACAAACACTTCCGGTTATTCCACATTCCACCTATGCAGATGAAATAAATGACTCTTTCAAAGCTTGCAAAGTGGAGCAATGTTCACAAATTGAAATTAACAACAAATATGCGCATCCAAATTCAAAATGATCCATCTGCAGCGCTATTCCAAAGCAATTGCTTGATATTGGAGAAGGCAAAATTAATGTAAATTCAATGAAGCAGACAATCAAGTTACCAGATAATTTTTGCATCATTGCCATCTAGAGACGCATTAATCCAAAATGTGTTTCCAAACATTCGAGATAATATCAACAATCATCGATGGCTGAGCGAAAGGGCAATTTTAGCAGCAAAAAAATATTGATGTAGATACCATAAATATCTAATTTAAAAACATGTTGGAATCTCCGTCATTTTCATTCAAGACAATTGAAACTATGGTAGACGAAGATGAAGGAGTGACCAACTGAATTTCTAAATTTACTTGATGTGCCAGGTCTTCCACCACATAATTTAATTTTGAAAGTTGGATCACCAATCATATTGCTACGAAACATGAATGCACCAAAATTATGTAACCAAACGCAGTTGGGTGTGTAGAAAATATTGTCTAACATTATCGAATCGACAATTATCAATGGCAAGTTTAAAGGAGAGCATATTTTATTGTCAAGAATTTCGATGATTCCAACAGATTCTCCTATAGCATTTAATCGCTTACAATTCCCAATTTGTCTGGCATATGCAATGACAATCAACAAATCTCAAGGTCTAAAAAAGGTCTGGAAAATTTATGCTTCGCTCATGAACAATTATATGTAGTCTGCTCCAAAGTTGGTAAGCCCAACGATTTGTTTGTATACGTCGAAAATGGAGAACCAAAAAATATTGTCCACGCGTTGGCTTTACAATAAATTATTATTTACAGCGATCAGACGAACATTGTATTATGTGGAACAAAACCGATTTTATTAAATCAAAAATAAAATTTGTATTTAAAATAACATAACGAAAGTTGTTTTATGTTTATTAAAAAAATTCGTACCGTAATTGAAATACATTTCAAAACAAACATTTCTTGGAATAAAATAATTATTGTAGGCAGAACAACGTTTGCCTGGTTAGCTAGTAAAAATATAAAAAATGTATAAGAGAAATCAAACTCAACTCATACTGTACGACCTCGTCAGTCGGGACACATAAGGTTTCCCGATTATAGAATTCAATAAAATACTTGGAGTTTTTGTAGACTTTATTAAACCTATAATAAATGACTTACATTTCTTTCAAAGTAAACCATCTCAACAGCATTCAATACCTGTGCAAGTAGCGTTACAGTTTAATGAACGAAAGCAAATTTTAAAACACAGCACAGTTTTATTGCAGAGAAACTGTCTGAATTGAAGAAAGGATCGGATTAGTGAATAATCCGAGTACACAACAATACATTCCCTCCAAATAAATTTGATTTTGTACGAAATAGTGATTGTCATTCTTAAAAATTTTTCAATTAATATAAAATTACAGATAAAAATAAAAATTCCTTTAAATTGTATACTTAGTCATGCCTTAAGTTCGGTTAAAAACTTTTCAAAGACTACCAATTTAAAAATTGCGCTGGAATATTACCGTTGTTTTTCAGCTAGAATGTAGTATAGTATTGAACAATAAATTCAAGCTAGTTATATTTATACTATAAATAGAGATACTGTTCCAAGATATCATCATGCGTACGTAATGGTTTAGTGGGGGTATCCCATAAAGGCGTCAGTTTTTTGCAATTCTGCAAAAAGATGTCGAAACTGTTGCAAAGATGTACCAACAAAATGTCTTGGAAGGCGTGGTGAAGGATTGCACCAATACCCTTTTTGGTCGAGAACGCTGGGTCTTTCAACAGGACTTTTTGCTCAAGATTGGCCTCGGCAAGCCCGGATTTTACCGGGATTTCAGCTTGCGCTCGGTGTTAGAAAGCATGGTCTGCAAAGTTCACCACCGAAACTTGGAAAGTCTTAAGCAAGCACTTATTGCAGCAGTGTCATCTATGCCCATTGAAACCATACGTACCGCTTAAAGTCTGCCGTTTGAGGGCTTATATAAAAGCGAAGGGTGCTCATTTCGAATGAAGTATTGTTATTTCGCAAGAATATTAATTAATAAAAAAATTATTGATTTCTTGGCGGATAACTTAAAATCGAATTTGTAAAGTGTTGAATTTTTACGGTTTAGACTTTAGTCTACGTCTTCCTTTTGCGCACTGTCATTTAGACTTTCCAGTGCATCTTAGACTGTGATTGCTTTGATTGAAAAAAAAAAATTTGATTTTAAAAAATCTTAAATACTTTTTTAAAAGTATTAAAAACTAACTCTTAAACAGAAAGAGTGTCAAATTCGGCAGGCCGAAGTTCATATACTCTGACCACGTAGGATAAGTTTATAGTTGACTTCTAATTAATTAACGGGCCAGCGTTAACCGTTAAATTATTACCGCTGATCGGATTATTTCCACTTTTAATCTCAAATAGCCTCTGGTGGCAGAGAATATTCCTGCGAAGTTTCCAACGAAGAGATTCATTTAAGTAATGTAAACGAGCTTTATATCATTAGTGGGCGGACCACGCCCATTTTTTAATATATTTTGGTCCGAGACGGTGGACTCGTGAATACAATTTTAACTTCAAATTCGCTCTACAAGCTGAGAAATTGAGCTATAAACATGGATGTATTTATTAGGGGTACCGGTTAATTCGTGAATTTTTTTTTCCAAAATTGAAGCTTTATTGTGAAAAAATGGTTACAAATTTAATATTCGCGACGCCAAGTGATTTTGCAAGTTCTTCTTGCGTTTGGGATGGATCTTGGTCGAGCAATGTCTCCAATTCGTGATCTTCAAACTTTTTTGGCTGTCCGGGCCGTTCGTCGTCCTCCAAGTCAAAATTGCCACTTTTAAACCGTGCATACCATTTCTGGCACGTACGCTCTTCCACCAAAATACGATGACTTTCGGCAGCCTTTTTCTTGCTCGCGCTCTTGCGCTGAAGCGAGCTATTTCTGAGCTGATGGTAGGTGGCAAGTAAATAATTTGTTCAATATTTATAATTGCAATAAGTCAAAGGCAATAAAAAAAAACTTTGTCAAATATTTCTTATTTTTTAACACTCTGAACATTTTTTTATAAGCTCTGGTAAAGAATTAGGCATAAATTGCCAAATTTCAAAGAATCGCTAAAAAGAGGTAATGGTTTTATTGCTGTTTATTGTCTTCGCTTTTCATGTGGATTCACCACATGACTAACTAACTGAATAATATCGTGCAAGTTTCGCAATTGTAAATTAAATAGTAAACCAAATACCGAATCGGAACGACTAGTTTCTTTATCCCTATGCGACGAAGAGTTTCATATCAATCGTGTCGCTTTATCAGGGTTAACTGTTAATAATGCGTCGAATGTAGATCAATTGACGCAGTTTGTATTCTGGGCCATGCAAGGTTAAACTTTAAAGAAATCGATCACGAGCTGGCTGCCTTCAGAAAAAAATTAAATAAATATGAGTGCTTCTTTAACAAGTTTAACATTTTGGAGGAAGCGTCGCCGAAACGTAAACACTTGCAAAAAAGCTCACATGCTCGGTAAAACGCACTCAATATTCGCACTTTTCGGACATATTCCTCGTTTAATATAAACTTACCGAAACACCGAATAGAACGCGTTTCGAACCCCACATTTTGACCAGATAATGCTATTGTACATGAAATGTGTACAACAGTGTGAAGAATTAATAACATATTTATAAAGAGCACTGAAAAAAATATTATCGCATTAACAGAAACATGGCTTAAGCCATAGATTTCAAATTCAGAAATTTTTATACCCTCCACCTTAAGGTTAAGGTTATTAACTTTGTCACGAAATGTGTAACGTATAAAAATAGAGAAAGTAGATATAGAAGTATATCTTGATCAGCGTCTCCTCCTGAGTCGATTTAGCCATGTCCGTGCGTCTGTCTGTCTGCGGAAATCACGACCTCGGAAAAATCGGTGAAGATGAATGAAATATTTTTGCAGAAATATCCTGTGTTGTTGCGCAACGCTTGGTATTGCAAATGGGCTAAATCGATAAACGATCACGCCTACTTTGGGTATAAATGCAGTTTACGGGACTGGCTCAGTTCAGTCCCCTAAACTACACCTTAGCTCGCCTTCTTGTCCTGAATCTAACCATGTAAAAAATTTTTGGGGCGTGGCCTTAGTTTAGATTTTATGGGCGTTTGAATGTAAAAAAATCTCAAATTTCAAATAGCGATATCTCCTAAACTATAAGGTTTACCAGTAAAAAATTGATAGCGTTCGAAAGGTCCTAGCAAGGTCGATATTTTAAGTCATAATCATTTTTTGATTTTAACAAGTATTTATGGAGATAATTTAGTTTTAAGAAAAAATAGTGGAGGTTGTATTACATAATATTTTTTTTTTCTCTTCTTTGATAATTAAGGTATATATTAAATTCAGGTTTCTTAGAGCCCATAACCTCCCCTTTCCAACGATATATAACATGATAGGGTATCTCCCACAGTTTCGACCACTTTTAATGAAATATTCAAAATTAGTGTTCGGTGGATATCCGAACACGCATCTTAGACTTGACTACAGGAAACCTTTGTACCTTAGCGCGTATTGTTCAGTATTTAATATTTAAAATTGAAAAATTTTTATGAAAAATCGGGCGATTTTTCATAAAAATTTTTCGCCTGCGGCGCTAGTAAATTCTTCATACATACATTACCAATATTTAAAATTGAAAAATTTTTATGAAAAATCGCGCGGACAGCTGGGCGTATATATAACCCACTAATGCCAAAATCACATATAGAAGATTATCCAGAAGAAGAAGATTACGAAATTTATGTCGAGGATTTAGAGGATTAAGTCTTTGTGCATGTAAATACAATTTTAATGAAATCTGACCACTGATGATTTTTACTTTATATCGGTTTTACATTACAAATACAATAAGTAAGTATGGCATGTTATATACCATTTTAAAGGTAAGACAATGGGCTTTCACGATATATATTTTTTGTGGTACATTAATGTATCCATTTCCGAGAAAAACATCTGTGTTTCACGAGCACAAATTCATAATTACATAAAAATACGTATAACTTCTAAACTGTTGGAGTGTTATGAAAACTATGTATAGCACAAATAAAGACAATAACAATACCTTTCCAATGGTACCACTGGAGGTACTATAGGTTATCTACTTTAGGAGTTATTGACCTTTTATTAGGTCATCTTTCGTGAACTTAAAACGCCCATAAATCGAAAATGGCTGCCTAGCCCCGGAAATAAACTACACACTTCCGGTCCTAACGGTAAAAAAAAACTGAAAAAAATCGGAGAAAGTCCCGTAAACTGCATTTGTTCCCTAATCTTGATGTGTTGTTGGGGCCAGCGCCAAAACCAACAACATTGGTTAGGTCGACAAGCGCTTTATCTGTTCCGATGACTGAGGACATCACAAGCAACAACAAAACGATTGGCGATTCCAGGAGAATCCCTATTTAAGCCATGGAAGATCCCTATTTAATTTAACTAAATCCAAAAGTTCCAGTTATCCAAACCATTTCCAAAATTATTGCAGAAAGTTTACATACATATAAATGATTTACATATTTACGATACATACATATTTACGATTTTAATGATTTAAAACTTACCTCCACACATGGTAGGATATAAGTGGAATATTAACGCATAGTGAGAACCACTCTCCGCAAAATAAGAAAAGTACGTTAAGAAAGACGTGCAAAAGGTACTCCGGCAACACCAGCTATTAAATAATGAAACATTAGTAGAAACATACTCCACAAACCCTTGAAACTAAACCAACTGGGTTCAAACTGTTGCACTGATCTATTGGATTTTTATAGTCAGTCTTGAGTTCATCAAAAGCTATGACATGAAAAATTGCGAAGAAAATAAGAAACGCATCTCCAATAAGTGCAGCTATGTACGTAAGCGCAGTAAAGTTAAATGCCATCTTGTTTTGATATTCTCTCAATTATCCTTATTTTTATGCATCTAAAATTCTTAGATAGCTAACACTTAGCAAGACCTTCCATCTCTATGCATGAAGGGTAACTCGAATACCTTTTGATGAACATATTTAGAGCATTTTTGACATCGCCATATTCTTAAAGTGGATGTCAAACAGAACGTGTTATATTACATTGCAAACAGTTGTTTGATCAAACAGTCCAAAGAAATGAACTATTTTATGCTATGTTTACACCGGCCTCAAATGCGCATTTGAGCTCTATTTCCCAATTGAGAAGCAAAATTTTAAAAATTTTCATACGATTTGACAAATCAAATTTAATAAATTTCATTTGATTTGAAAGAAATGCGAATGAAATGCAGCAAAATAATAGCTGCGTTTTTTTAATGAACTGTATAGATCTTCGCCATACAACTGACACTTACTCAGGTTTTACCCAGGTCTCTATCTGGGTTATAGGGAAATTTTAAGATTTCCCTCTATTTTGAATATAGCCAACTTCACAAATTTTGAAAAACGTCAAAAAATAAAATTGAAAAATTATTTTGTTTGAAGACCTGTATAGTTCATTAAAAAACGCGATTCAGATTACTCTACGTATGAAAGATTATACAATGAAGTTGGGCGCGATATCGATTTTAGCGAAATTTCCCTCGTCGTTCTTTTAATGAACTGCATCTTCAGTTTTTAAAAAAACCCAGCTAATATTTTGAATCAGTCTGTCGTAGGCATAAATAAAATCCCAAAATAAAACAGTGGAAATGGAAGGGAAATAATGTCAATCAGCTGTCAAAACACAATTGTAAAAAAAATCAGGCAAACAAAAAACATAAATTTGGTCTGATGGCCTGTCAAACCAAATGCGAACAAATCGGTGTAAAAACTTTTCAAATGCGAGATTACAAACGCGCATTTGGAGTCGGTGTAAACATAGCATTACTGTGGTAGCTAAATAAGTGCGTCTTGCGTTGCGTTTATCACTGCGCCTTAGAAACTACGCTGCGCTATACCGAAATAACAGCGTTGCGTCACCATATGTTTTGACAAAAAGTTTTTAAACATTCACACGCACATGAACATTTTTGCGATATCTGCCGCCAACTTCACTTCGTACCGCATGTCAAAATTGGAAATTCGAAGTCGTCTCCGACAGTGCGTTTCTTATGTCAGCCACTTCCATAAGACTGCGTGTTCCAATTTCATTTTGAGAGCAACGCAACGCACGACGCACTTATTTAGGTACCACAGTTACTCCTCGTCATCTGTTTGATTGCTATGTTACATTGCAAACACAGCGAACAGTAAACAGTCAAACACTTTCCGTAGTATTTATAAAAAGTTACTGTGGTACCAATATAAGTGCGTCGTGCCTTGCGATTCTGTCAAAATGAAATTGGAATACGCAGTCTTATGGAAGTGGCTCAAATAAGCAACGCTTTGACGGAGACGACTTCGAATTTCCAATTTTGGTATGCGGTACGAAGTGAAGTTGGCGGCAAATGTCAAACAAATGTTCATTGCGTGTGAATGTTTAAAACGTCAGAACATATGTTCTGTAACACAAGGCGCTCTTATTTAGGTACCACAGTTAGAGTTTTCCGTTATAAGTGAAGCTTTTTCACTCCAAAATATGCATACTTTTATATTACACCACACAAAAACTCTGTTCTGTTTGCAGTTTGCACTCTTCAACAGCAACCATTTGATGTGCCAAAAGTTCATCCGTTTTCATTCTCTCACGGATGAACTGAAAGTTGACAACTTTGTACAGAAAACAAAAACAATGTGACTGTTTGATCAAACAACTGTTTGCAATGTAATAATGGCCTGATAGAATAGAAGTTTGCGCCAGTAAACAAAAAACCAGTAAGAGTTTACTTTATATTCGACCTGGCCGAACCTTAGATAACCCACACCTAAAAATTTTGAAAAAATTTAATTGAACGAAATACTTTTTTTTTAATTAAATTTTTAATTAATTTCGTTTTTGCATTGCAGAAGAATAACATTATAGAGTGAAAAACAAACTGAAACTAGAGGAAATATGTCGTTATAAGGAAAGCTTTCTTATAATCACATTTAATCACAGACTGGTATACATAAATACAGTGGTTTAACTAGGGTCCTGCGGGGGTGGCAGTCCGCCTTCGGCGGCACAATGTCCGGGGTGGCAGGTTTGGAAATCAAGTATTGACTTATTGAATTCTAGGAATTTTTCGGGCTACAAGTTGATTATCGTCCCGGGCCCAATGAGTAGTAGCTACTCCACTGTAAAAATAGTAGTCGTGGTCGTTTTCAAAACAAAATAACTAGCTTAATAGTTTTGTTATTGTGTTCAAATTTAAATTTAATTCCGTAGAAATAAATTTGTTTCCATTAGCTATACTGTATAAATAGTGTTGCCAGACCGCGCTCAATTTTGCTGTTATAATATTTTATTGGAAAATAAGTTGTTATGTAAAGTTTTATTCAGGAAGTTTAGACAGATACGGTATAGATAGACAGACGGACATGGCTGATCAACAATATAACAATATATATATAGCTGATCAACAATATATATACTTCTCTATATCTATCTTCTCTACTTCTATGCGTTATTTCGTGACAAAGTCAATATACTCTTAACCTTATATGGTGTTTACATAAAATGGTTTTTCCTTTGAAATTGTTGTTGCGATTCCAGCGCTAAACCAAAATGCTTTTGGTTTTTAGCCTCAGTTTTTAGTTTGCAAGTCTGTCTCGAAGTTCGAAATTGCAGACACACTATCTTTCTCTTTGTCTAGTGCAAATAGTTACAAAGAGATAATTTATGTCACCAAACTATTCTGTCAAATGTAAAAAAAAACTCGACATACTGAGAGGAATTTGCTATTTACAATGTACGATTTTTCGTTTTCCAAATTCTGTAAACTTGCGAATTTCGTCACCATACCAAAATACATTTCAACAATTTTTAATATTATTGTTATTTTATTCACTGTATTATAAATTAAAGCGATGCACAATTTTGAAAATAACTGCGTAAATATAAAAACAAAACAATAGCTGTTTATTTCTTCTTTTCGGTTTGACAGCCCGGACCGGATTATGTATGGAAACACTAGATCAGCTGATCGATTTTCGAACACCTTAACCGGATTAAATATTTTTATGGAAACAGACTATTAAGGTGTAAGGTATAAACAAAGAATATGTAGTAATATAGAAGACGCATGACTCAAAATTTCAAATTTTTCAAAACAGATGCGGTCGGTCGCAGGCAGCGGGTGTAAACAAATGAGTGAAAACAGCTTCATTACTCGCGAAGTTACTCTCTTTGCCATGCTTCGGTTTTCTCAGCGCTGATAACAAAGCAAAATTGAATAATCTCCTAATGAGTGAGGGGTTCGGAAGATCTTTCTAATGAGTATGAAGGGAGCGGGAGATCGACTTTGCTTCTGTTATTTTGCACTAACAATGCAAGCGAATATGTGTAAGAAGAGATCGATCCAGCCACTCGTATGCCAAGTAAAGTATGAAAGAAAGAATCGATCAATTTGTGGAGTACAGCGGGCGATGAGAAGAACGGTGCAATTCGTCTGGATTTGTTTTAAATTTTGCATTTTAAGGTTTTTGAAAGAAATTTTGCTTTTCGTAGCTTTGTTCTGCTTCTTATTCGATGTCCAAGCTATGTAAAGCGCTGGCACGATCTACGTTCCGAGCATAGCGTGCTCTTGAAGAATTCGTATAGGCAGAAGATTTAAGAAGAAGAATACTTTAGTCGGCATATCAATATATTTAATACCTTATACGAGTAAAAAGAAAAAGTTAATGGAAGCAAAAATAAAAAATGAAAGAATGGAAATATTTCAGAGAAAATATTTATATTATGTAGGAATTATATTTTTTATGAGTACGAACGAATCGGAAGATCGACTTTGTGCTTGTTATTTTGTAGTAACAACTGAAGTGCTTCTGTCTGACCGTGTATGAATTTACCTTGTTAATGTAGTGTCCAAAACTATTATTAAAATTAAATTAAAGTCTAAAATTTTTAATATTTATGATTTTAGTTCTATTAAGGAAGCATTGTCAATAAAACGAAATATTGGTACAACAATTATTTTATAATTTTATACATATAAAATAACAATAAACAATAACCTAATTTAATAATAAACCTAATTTAACATACTAAACAGTTTATTAAGCCGGCAAAATGTTACAAAAAACAAAATTGCTTTGCTTAATAACTTAACTTCCTTTACTTAAGCGAAAAAAAAATCCAAATCAAAAGACCGACCTGAAAGAAAGACCTGAATTGTTATTGCAAAGGAACCAAAAAGAAGTCAAATTCCCTTCTTCCCTCAACCCCTGCTTTTACCCACAATTTCATCATTTCATTCTCACCTCCTTTGACATACAAGATTCCATCGCTCAACTCTTCTCGCATAATCATGCGATGAAGGAATACAAGCGAACCCGATTTGTATTTATACAAAAACAAAGCCATGGCAATGAGAAGCAAATAACATGAAATTGCCGCGAAGTTATCAAACAATGAGAGGAGAATAGAGAGAATGCGTAGCAACACAAAAAACTACTCAATGTTGCGCAACATGGACGTACGGCTACGTCCACAGCACAAATTTTGCTGTTCAAAAATTCGTATGAGATGCGCCTTCTATATATTGTATATTCTTTGGTATAAATCTTGTTCTGCGCATGTATGTACGTCAGCAAGTATTTTTAAAATCACTATGGTTTAAACACACGGTACAAATGGCAACTTGAAAAGTGGTATGAAGAAAAGTTTGAACAGGTTAAATGTTACTCGAACGCTGCAACTTTGTTGCTGCTTTTTTGTTGTTGTCATTTTTAAGGCCTTAATTAAACAAAATTTTGGCCTAATGTCTACTCCTGCGATATTTTCTACCGTCATGCTGCGTAAAAGTTCTTTAGCTTCACCTAAGAAAGCCTCTGTTCGTGTGAACCGCAAAAGGCTTTTTTAGAGGGACAAGCAACTTCAGCTGTTTAACTGTTAAAATGATTGAATAATTGTAACGATAATTTTCGAGTGACGAAAATTAGAGCACAACAATACTACGCATCATATGTTCGTCAAGGAGGCAATCCTGATTGGTGAAAAAACTCACCACAGCGAGAACCGGCTTATGAGCTGAGAGCAACACAAACAGAGCAACAAAAGGACAACGGGAACATGTTTACGAGCTAGTCACCACCAAATCGAAAGAGAGCAATAAACAGTGCAGAAGAGATCAGTGAGTGAACATCAAATACGCCACGCGCAGCAGTCAATTTATGATCAGTGGGTAAGCAGCAAGTGAAGATTAGTCAGTGAGCATAGAGTACGCCACGCGTAAGCCAGTGGGCATAAGGAAAAGTTAAACAAACAATCAGTGTAACGACTAACAAAGACAATAAGTAATTGAACTAATTAAACAGTAAAAGTAAATCAATTAGCTGTTCTTGCCCGAAGTATGCCCACCAGCTAAATTGTATAAATCATACCCACCACCAGAAGTGCATAAATAGCGATCAGATAATCAGATAAGAATAATCAAGCCAAAACTTTCGCATTTCGCTGCGACAGGTGCAGTATATAAGTGAATAATTGTAAACATTAAATAAAGACAACCAAGTCCAAGTCTAGATTTTTTGTTAATTCTGAATCTGGGAGAGCATTACTTTTTAAACGAGTCCCTAAATACATATTGTGAAAGGTGTTGATTACATGCATGTAACTACTTAGTAGTTGGCCCTATTACTACAAGCCATGCCTTCCTCCTATAAAAAATTTACTTATATTGAAAATGAAAATGAATGATAATTTGTGTTAGAGCTACCGTTGCGAACTGTGCCCAATTTTGTTGGTTCTTTTGGCGTATATTAAAACAACAAAAACAATAACATTATAAGTACAATGTATAATTAAACTACATAATTATAACAATAATAAGAAAGTAGACACTTATATCTTTCTAAGTATAATTTTTTTCATCACGATCGGTGCATTTTACAACTTAAACTAACGCAAATTCAAAATGATAAGCACCGAAAACAACAAAATTGGACACAGTTCGTAACGGCGAACTCCGAGAATTCATATTATCATATTAACAACAAATCTTAACACTACGTATAAAAAAGGAAATGCATTCTGCCCCACAGCAGTTCGTTATTTTCTAATGGCAAATGCAAAATTTTATATAATAGGCACTGTTATTATCCGTTATATTCGTTTCGAAGCCACACTGATATAACGACTTACCGTCCAGCCTCCTTGACCTCGTCGGGAAACTTGTCGGCCTTGGTACCGGGAATGTTGCATTTCATTGTATGGATAATGTAATTTCCCTTACTACCACGGATGTAGACGCTGGCCTACACCTCACCTGATCTCGGGAAACTCATTTCAAGGGATGCTAGGAGTTAAAAAAAACAAATAACAAGAACAAAATTAAACCGAAAATATACAACAACAAAGAACGAAGAACTCCGAAACGGAAAATGCAAAACCAAAGGTACACCAACAACAATAGCCAAACAAAAAACCTGAAATGAAACACAAGAACAAATATACATAGCCACAATCTCAACAACACACACATGGAATCGGGAGTGCAGAAGATGCATTGGCGTAGAGTGAATTTCTGCCACCCGGGTTGGTTAGAAATATTGTTCCCCGCCACTAGCCACTTCGGCCGAACCCGATAGCTCTGATGCCCCTGATAGCTCTGCCGCCCGAGCAATGGTCCCCCTCACCGCCCCACGCTGCGGCACTGAGAAGATGATCACGATTAAAATCGAATGCACATAGAAAAATCCATATAACAAACACAGGCAAGTTATACACTACAGGATAAATAATAAAACAAAAATACACAACAATAAACAAAACAACAATAAAGTTGTTGTTTAGGAAAACAACAACTAATTGGAGGAGCTATAACAACTACACCAAGGGGATTAGTGAAGCAATAGTCAGTGATCCCGACAACAACTACACCACAGCACCAATAACAAACGTACGTCGGTGTACATGGAAACGATTACACACAGGAAAGTGCAGCGACAATTACTGGGAGCCGCGAAAACAACAAATACGACAAGAGGTTCAAAGACCGAATCTTGGAAGTAAACACCAACCAACAACAAATACAGGCTGATTTTTGGGAACGACAAGAACAAATACACTGGGAAAAACTAGAGCCGCTACTACACAAGTACAATAAGCGGATTATTTCAAGACCATCACAAGTTAAATAGCAGCCAACAACAACCACAAGAGAAAAGTACCAACAAAAATAGACAAGTACCGCTACATGCCGCATATAAAAGCAGGCACAGATCGGTACTCGGTCACTGTTCTGGAATCCACCAAGCGGTCAGTGCATTTTATCTTGTAAATAAGCCTTGTATCCTTGATCTTGCCGTTGAGCTCTCCTAGCGTGCGCCAATATCAAATCCTTGTATCCTTGATCGTGATGTTGAGTTACCCTAGCGAGCGTCAATATAAGAACCTTGTATCCTTGATCTTGACGTTAAGCTCTCCTAGCGAACGTCAATAGCAAATCCTTGTATCCTTGATCTTGACATTGAGCTTACATAGCGAGCGACAATATAACATCCTTGTATCTTTGATCTGGACTTACGCTCGCTAGGAGCGTCAATATCAAATCCGGGAAACCGTGATCCCTGTTAAAAAACCTCTAAAATTATATCCTATTTTATCCAAACCAGCGTGGACAGTAATTTAGAAATATATGAAGCTAATGAACCTGTGGGTCAAACGAACTAATAACTCATTTATGTAAAGTACAATACTAACGAAACTCTAACAATTGTATTTACACTGGAAATAAAAATCGAATAAACGAATTAATCTGTGTTCTTTTAACATACATAAACAAACAATACATACATAAAACAAACAACACATTACTATTTTCTCCAGATCAACATCGATTAAGAGTAGACTTAAGTAGCGTAAGACACAAGACGCATATTTTATTAACATATAACATATATTTATATAACATCTTTCACAGGGTAACCTAAGATGAAGTTAAGCTTGGAATAATAAATATTTTGTCGTAGAATTGTTAACGTATCTATATACATATATAAAATCACTGAATCGTGAGCCTGTCTGTTAGCAAAATATGTCCAGGATTTTTGTTTTTACTTCCACATCACTTAGAAACTTGAAATTTTTCACAGATGTTCCTGGGCGCAAATTACAAAAATCCAAACGGCTTCGCCAGTTTTTTTCAAAAAATCCGATTGGGAGGAAATTGGAACATCAGAAATTCAGTTAATGTTTCTTTGTCTCAGTTAAAATCCTGGAGCAATTCACTTTCCAAAAACAGAATGGTTGGGTAGAGAGAAAAAGAAGCAGTAATAGAGTCATAGGACGAATGTACATAGTGAGTGTATCGGAAGGTGAGCGATATCACCTAATAGGAGTAGGACTTAATAATGCGGATTTAGATAACAGATGGTGTAACTAGCGTTATGTGCATCAGAGCACACCGCGGTCATTTTCTTTGTTTTTGTCTGTCATTAAGCTAAAAATTTCAGTATGTGTCATTTCGTTGAAGTGTAAACAGCAAAGTTTTTTATTGCATCAAACATATAAGCTTATGCTGTGTATTTGGTGGGATCAGAAGGGTGTGGTGTATTACGAGCTGTTAAAACCAAATGAAACGGTTACAGCTGATCGCTACAGACGTCAATTGAACGAACTGGCAAAGAAACTGTACGAAGAACGACCATTGATAGCTCGAAAACACCACAAAGTTTTGTTCCACGATGACAATGCCAAACCACATCGTGCAAACATCGTTAAATAAAGAGGCTCGGTTGGGATCACCTTGATCACCCCCCGTACTCTCCAGACCTTGCTCCTTCTGATTACCATTTGTTCCGATCAATGCAGATCAGCCTGGCCAACGCTTTTTAAATGCTGAAGAAGTGCGAAAATGGGTCGATGAATGGATTGCCTCGAAAGATGAGGACTTCTTCAAACGAGGAATCAATAAACTTCCCAGAAGATGGGAGGAGGTCATAGCCAACGATGGGCAATATATTGCTTAATGTACTCATTCATTTTGTTATTCAAATAAATGCCATTTTCAAGCCAAAAAATCCGCATTATTAATTCGTACTCCTAATAAGACTACTTCTATTACATGTGCTAGGAGCAATCAATTTTAAGAACCTTAGAACTATGGACGGGGTCTCATTCAAAACATTCAAAGAGGCATGCAAGGAGTTGGGTATCTTAACAGTGTGGTTTGGGAAGCCACATTGGCTAAGGCTGTAGAAGTGAGAATGTCTAAGCCCTCAGAGAATTGTTTGCTCTAATCTGTGTTTTTGGGTGCCCACTTGAGCCGCAGAAATTGTGGGAAAAGTTTCCAAACCACTTTATAGAAGACCTACCTGGAAGACACCCAGATCATTGTAGAACACACGCAGATTGTGAATTATTTTACATGGTAAAAATTGTACAGACTTCGGTCTTAAAACTCCACCTTAAGACGTCCCCCATGATGCCAGAGCAGCACTTGATATAATGAAAGAAAGAGCAATAGGTAAGATATGGTCGAAAGTTTAAACGATGAACAGTGTTTCTTTTAACAGGGTTATAGATCCAACATCTAGCAGATCATCAAAATGCTTCTTTTTGGATGGACCTGGGGTAAGTGGAAAAACCTACCTATACAAAACCCTCTTGAGCGTGGTGCGGAAAAGGCGATATAGCCTTACCTCTGGCCTCCACGGAAATCGTGGCCAACCTTTTAAAAGGAGGTCACACATACCATTTCCAATTCAAATTGCCAGTATCGCTGGTGGAGCCGTCTACATCGAACATAAGGATGACCTCTTGCGATACAGTCCAGCTAAGAAAATCAAAACTCATAATCTGATAAGTGGGATAAGTCCACTATGGCTCCAAGTTATGCACTTAATGCTGTTGATAAACTCTTGAAGAATAGTATGTAAAACACTCATCCGTTCGGCGGTAAAGTCATTCTTCTTGAAGGGTGACAATATTGATCTCAAACAATATTTCAATCAAATACAATCGACATTAATTGCAATTAATTTTTTACTTTTGATGCTCCAAAATAAATAACCAAAAAAGGGTAAGGGTGAGAAAGTCCAAAAGGCTTCGCCATTTTTTTACGAAATAAATAAAAAATAATATTTGATTAAGTTGTTTTTGCTTTCCGACAGGGTAGATATATGATGTATTGTGGAACGATTTTGGAACGGTTTGGAGACAAACCAAATTTGACATGGGATGACGGAAAACCGTTCCACAATACAAAAAATAATATATTAACTTAATGGCTAAGACAGGTTTATATAGTAGTACAAAATAAAGAATTTACATTTGTATTAATTATTTATATTTTATTAAGCACAATTATCCTCACAAATACTTATCTTTCTAAGCAACTGATTAGAATTGTCGGTGTTGAATTTTTCTTCAACGTTAGTTTTATTATTCTCAACTGTATAAACTAATGCTCCCGAAAACTCTGATTACGCCTATCATGAAAACCTACATATTTTCAAAACTAACATTTATTAAATACAAAAACTATGCCTTCTATATATTACGTTAGAAAATTGTCTGTTTATGGAATTAAATAACTATAAATAAACATTTTGTTAACGTGAAATTTCATCCAACTTCGGCAATTGGCATCCCGATAATTATCATCAAATAACAAAATTCCCTAGAAAAAGAGTCAAGTCCTATAATAATGAACAGCCTTATAATGTAAATAGTTTCAAGGCGTAAACGAAAACGAAACATATGTTTTGCATGAGTTTTGTTTTGTGCTTTTCGTCATTTTTCGTTTGTTTGACAACTTCGCATAACAAAACTCGAGTGAAATCCACTAAACGAAAAAAATGCTTGTTATTGGTATTTTTACATGCTTTGCAGATTTTATCAGCTACGCGAGCTATAATGGTTAGGCAGTTTCCAGGAAAAAAGTCGAGAAACTACGCGAAAGCAAGAAGGCTATTGTCTAGTGTTTAATTCTTTGTGTTTTGCAAGTTGTCGAATTGTATGTGTCGAATTTGTATGTGTATAGTGTTGTATATAGTGTTGCCGACACGCATTTGCACTGAATTCTACCCGAAATCTTTGCGTTTCTAGAAATTACTTATAAAAATGCTTCAAATATTGTACACATGGCAACATTTTCTGTCTGCAATAAAGCGAATGTCTGCAATACGAACGAAAAGCTTCTATTTTACTAGTTTGGCTCGTTTCGTTTTCGTTTTCATTTGTGTTTTCAGTTATCAAAGGCAAAGAGGGGACAAATCGGTTTTATTACTAAATACCCAATTCTGTTGTTTTTGCGCTGACCTCAACAACAACACCAAAAAGTGTGGTTTCTTCCGGTTCTAGTTTTATAGCCCTTTATACTTTGAAATTTAACTGCCTATATCTCCTTTAGCACTTATCAGGTTGCTATAGGTACTTTATAAAGATATTAAAAATATCTTCCAATTATGTTTTAAAACATTTTATCTAGAACCTTATAGTTTTCGAGAAAAACGCAATTTAAGATTTTCAGTACTTTTTTCCAATTCATTCACTTTTTTCGAAGTAAAATATATAATCAACACATACAATTAAATAAATATCAAGAAAATAGAGATCCTTAGCTTTCTTATTACTTATTTGATTGATCGATTATTTAGTTGAAATTCCTACACCATGATCGGTGTAGGAATTTAGGAGAAATCCCAGATTAAATGTCGCAATCACGTACTCGTAGTGAGCACTTTTTTGAATTCTACTTTTATAAACGGTTGAAAGAGCGTTTTCTCTTAAAATTCTGTACCGATCCTGGTAAGGGAAATTTCTAAAGAAAGCTCAGAATCCATACTTTCTTAGTATTGTCTTAATTATGCATTGTACTTACGAAAAAATTAATGAATTGGAAAAATGTGGTAAAAATCTTAAATGTGCAAAATAGATATACATATATAGTACCACGATACCTATACCAAGAGTGGCGTTCCGACGCTTGGTTTCATCCGCGGCGGAAGGGAATCTATCACCTCTATTACATATTATATTCGAGAAATCTTTTTATTCAATTTTTTTTTATATGTAAAAAATATAATAAATCCATTCAGACATATTTTATGAGGCTGTATTAAATGAAATTATATTTTAATGTTGTTCTTCTTCTATTTGTAAAGCTGCAAATTTAATAATCACTGCGTCAAAATCCTTACTACCTGTGATTTCGGTTTCTAAAATTAAAATAGAAATATCGGATACATACAGTGGCAACATAGTAAATATGCTAAGGTTTTTGTTGTTTTCCAAATAAAAAAATTATTTTAAAGGGATAACTTTCTTTCATACTAGTTTTGTAATAAATTTTATGCGGTTTGTTCCAGTATATAAATAAGTCATCGCGATCGGACGTGTTTTCTCAGTGATCATTGGCTCTTTTGATAAAACCTCTAAAAGTTTAACGTTTTGGTCTGGAACTTGGCAATAAAGTTTCCAACTATCACTCATCACGGCTGACTGTGTTTTTTTTTTGCCGCAGTAATTATTTATAAATTGTGTTTACGTTGATTTTTTGCATAGTTGGTTTGAGAATTTGTGTGTCTATTCCAATTTTTCTTTCCACTTTGTGCCGTTGTTGACCGCGGAAACGGACTATATTCTTCCGAGGACCGACTTTGATGGAATACCTAAGATCCTCCTTCCCAGCAGGGAGGAGTGGTCGTCTGCAGAGCTCAATACAGCTCAAGGGTATTTCAATTTACACGGATGGCTCAAAGACCAGTGAAGGGACAGGAGCCGGTTTCTACTCTGACACGCTGCAAGCACAGCGATCCTACAGATGGCCAGATGAGTGCAGCGTGTTCCAGGCAGAGATTTTCGCGATTGAGCGGGCAGCAAACTATGTCCTAGAAGAAAGGGTATCTGGAACAGATATAAATTTTTTCATAGACAGTCAGGCTGCCATAAAAGCATTAGGCTCGACGCAGGTTAAGTCAGAGATTGTCTTGAAATGCAGAGGCAAACTGCGGGACCTAATGAGAACCCACATCGTCAGGACCTGCTGGGTCCCAGGCCACTCGGATATCGAAGGCAATGAGCGAGCAGATCTCCTGGCTAGAACGGGTTCCTCACTGGGGGCTGAGGAGGCGGACTCCTCTGTCAAGACCCCTATCTCTAACCAGATGAATTCAATTGACACCATAGTGACAAACATAACTGTGTTATCAGCCGTTCACTATGGCCAGAGCTCAACCGAAAGAACTCTAAGACGATACTCTCAATGCCCAGAGACCAACTTAGAGTAATAGCAGGAATGATCACAGGGCATTACCCCATAGGGTCTATGGTGACCAGGTGGAAACCAGGCACCAGAGTGGATCACTGTAGATGTTGTGACGACGCGGATTAGCAGGAGACTATTCACCACCTGCTCTGCCAATGCCCAGCCTCGCATACCGCCGCCTCTGCAGTGTGGGGGCGGAGTACCTCGAGAGGCTGACAGAGTTGGCAGAGCGTCCGGTGACTAGTCTCATAAATCTAATCAAGAACACCAGATCGGCCTACACCCGGCCATTGCCCCACCCACTCGAGGGGCTCGGCCTGAGTAGCTGTCCGGAACAGTGCGGTTCCCACAGAACTAAACGAGGGCACTCACAATGGGCCTTTAAGGCTTCGGTGGAAGTGGCCGCTTTGCGGCCACACCCCCTTTCAACCTAACCTAACCTTGTGCCGTTGTTCGGTACTTCATAGTAAATAGACAATCACAGTAGATGTTACAGTGCATCTCAAACGGACTACTAAACTTTTTAAAAACTTTATAATTCCTCGATTATCTTGAGTTTTCTCTCGAAAGCTATTTTATTTTATACAACTATCCTTTAGTTTATATTTTGCAATAATGGCGTGCAAATTTCGTGGATGCAAAACAATCAGTGTATCAGAGAGATTAGTATTCTGCTCATTATGCGATGGCGACTATGATCTAAAATGCGTTGGTCTTACAGGAAGAATTGTCAATAAAATTGGTATTGATGGAGGACTAAGGTGGTCTTGTAGTAAGTGTAGATCGCGTGATGTTGATGTAATTCGCATTTTGGGTTAAGTGCGCCGCAACTTTAGAGAGCTTGAAAATTATTTGACAGCTTTACATAATAAATTGAATGACTATGAACGTTTTTTCAATCAATTTAAACTCATGGACCAAACTTCACCAAAGGGAAAACGCTCCAATAAAAACACTCGTGACCCTCCATCACTGATCAATCTATTAAGTCCGCCCGTAAGTGATTTGAACTTGGTTTCTAATCCGTCATTAGCTCTGGAGCCAATTGGCAATGTGGTTGCCTCGGAACTTGGAACAATCATTATTCATTGAACCAAATATAATTGCAGTTGAAGCGAGACCTGAAGCACAACCTGAAGCTCAAACTATAGCTCAAAGTGGACTTCCAGCATCAGTTGCACCTGGTTCAAGTGGATCTCCAGTGATTCACTTGGATCTCCAGGATCTCCAACTTCCGTAAAGAGATTGGTGATTGTGCAAAAAAAGAAAACTGTATTCGTATCGCGTTTCGCTCCGGATACGACAGTTGAAGACATTCGTAATCATATCTGTACTCAACGAGAGCAACGTGATATTGATTTATCTATATCAAAATTTAATTTGCAAGGAAATCCTATGCATCATTTAATATAAACCTACCGGATCAATTGTTAACGCGTGTTTCGGATCCCACTTTTTGGCCTGAGAATGCAATTGTACATGAATATGTGTTTAGGCCTAGATATACCGCCGTAAACCCTGCAAATTCTGCTACAGCTGCAACTCGTGCTAGTGCTAGTTCAAAAAACTAGGGACGTGTGTTTCTGAAATCCCTTATCAAAATGTCAGAGGACTCAATACTAAAATGACTGACCTTTTATTAAAAAGCTTTGACATTGATTATAACGTCATTGTTATTACCGAAACCTTGCTTAAACCAAATGTACATAACTTGGAGATATTCCTTGATTCTATTACAGGCTTCTGATATTGAAAATTACACGACTCTTCTGAATGACATTTTATCTAGAGGTCTGTACCAAATAAACTCTATACCAAATAATTATGGTCGCTGGTTAGATTTAATCTTTGTCGATGATAGATATTTTTGAGTTATCGAAGACGGCACCTTTAGTACTACCAGAAGATATTTATCACCCTACGTTGAAATTAACAGTTTCACAGCACCCAGAACATTCTCCTAGATCTAATATATGTATTTGTATTTTTTGTATTTGTATTTGTATTTATTTAGTCTTCGAAACATATTATTACATATATTACTTACAGACTAGAAATAGAAAGTTTAATTAGATTTAAACTAGTAATAGAAAATAAATGTCTAGGCATATAAAATCAATGTTTTCATATGTAGCTCCGCTATGAGGAGGGATTTTTGTTTCCGTAAAGCCAATTTCGTGACAATGAAGTCTTACCTCCAAAACATTAATTGGGAATCTATGTTTCATCTTACGGTAAATTTGTCCACAGAGATTTTGGATGCCGCGGTCTACTCATTTAATACCACCCTTCTGAGTTGTTTTAAATATTCAGTACCGTTACGAAAATTATCGAGCTCTATTGTACCGACTTGGTATACACTTGCATGTCGGAAATTAAGGATTTTGAAATCTAAGCATTATAAAGTGTATTGTACGAGGCATTCACCTGCAAGTTTTGCTTCGTATGTAACTACGAGATGTAAATATCAGAAACAATGCAAGGAAGCTTATGCCAATTATTTAATAAGAATTAAACTCAATTTGAATTCCGATCCAAAGTAATTTTGGAAATTTGTGAATATGAAAAGAAAGTTGTCTATGTATCCGTCGGTTATGAAGCTTGACCATCGTGAATCTGGTGATTTTGGAACTATTTGCAATATGTTTGCTAACTTCTTTGAATCTTCATACTAATCCGTAAATTGTAGTTTAGTGGAATACCCATTCCCCATTTCTTCGGGATGTATAATGTAAAATGATGAAGGACCTCAGGTCCTGTCTCACAAAAATTTTGCTGGATAATATTCTATTTTATTATAGATTCATAGGCTTGGCCGGCAGAGTATGCCATGGGCCTCAGCTTAGAATGCTATTTGTATAGTTGATAAAACCGGCAGATTATCTGCCAGGGCTTGAGAAAATTAGAAGACTGCCAGTTTTAGGCTCTGATAATATTCTAATTTTATTTTGGAAAATCTTGCCCTTTTATAGCCGATTTTGATGGGCGGACTTAAAACTAATATAAACATATATCTTAAAATTACTTTGTGATTGGTCAGCGGATTCTGCTGATCCAATCAATAATACATTGTTTATAAATTATTGTGAATAATTGTTGACTGCACTATTTCTGTCGCAGTCTCGACAGAAGACGTCGGCAGAGAAAAGAAGATGTCAACGCATACGCAGCCGAACTTAGCGCGGTCAATGCTCCAACAGGAAACGCTAGCGCTGCAATTTTTATGCGCTGCGTGTACCCTATCGTGGGTCAATTTGACTGTCGCTTATGAAGCAGTCGTGGTGACTTGTGTGGTACACTACAATAAGTCTGGCAATGCTTCGGTTTCTCCAGCACAACACGGTTTTTGTAGGGGAAAATCAACTACAACAAATTTCTACATGAATGTTAAAGAATGTTAAATGCTATTTTTATCCTTAACATTCTGTATGGCGTTACTAATAGTGCATATTTATTATCCAACATCCATCTTAATGTTCCTTGCCGTACATTGAGGCGATATGAACCGCTTCAGCTAAGCTTCAGCAGATCTACACATCAACAGCATGAACCTCTTCGGAACGCCTGTGCCGATTTCAATACTGTATATCCTGTCATTAATTTTTCAGACTCAGCCTATTTAACTAAACAAAAGATTTTACAATTTTTATCTTTTGAATGTTTTATTTTGAATGTTCTTAACAAACTATAAAGCAATATGCTTAGTTTCTGCTAAATAGAATAAATAAATAAATAAATAGAGTTAGTCCCATACTACCCCAAAAAATATATTGTCAGCGAATAGGGCTGTGTTCCTCTACCAATTGTGCACAAGACCGATTGTAGAGTTATGTCAACGAAAAGTAGGCTAGAAGACCATAGGTAGACATTTTCTGTCATTCGTTGAAATTTCATTGTCGTTTATAATCACATGTACATAGCTTTTGTAAATTATTTTGTAAACTACACCAAGTCGGCAAATAAAGCATATTCAAGAAAGCAATCAATTTAGTCAAAAACATTTGGTCCTTCGAGCCGGATACTTGGAGCAAGACTTCCAATTTATTTTACATTACAGTATTAAATGTATAAAGGATGTCGTCTCAACAAGCATTGAAGGTGAAGCGATCACGGGTAAAAGCCAGCATTACGCGAACTGCCAATTATGTAACCACAATAGACAACCTAAATACAAATTAAAATTGAGGCTGTTGTGCGACTTCGAGTTAGGCAAAGACTCGGGCGCAAGCGGAGAGGGAACTGAGGAGGCAAATGCATATGAACTAATACAAATATTTAAAGCCTCTTGCTTCAATATTAAAAGAAGTTCGTAGTCGTTAAGAAGGACAAACCACCGTAGGGGCAACTGTTCCAACAAGTGCAGGTGCTCTTGGGCAATTATCTTCACAACAAAACAACTTGTTGCAATGGTTATCGCAACTAGTGCCGAATTTGAATGAAGTCGCCTTACCAAAAATCGTAATTCCGCCATTTTGTGAAGACTATACTGACTGGACGAGCTTTCTTGATTTATTCTTAGACTCGGTCACAGCATATAACCTCACACCAACTCAAAAGTTGTATTATTTTTTGTCATATTTGCGAGACGAAGCGGCAACGCTTGTCAAAAATATTTCGATTTCAGGTGAAAACTATTTAGAAGCATGGGATAAATTAGTAGAAAAGTGCGATCGTCCACATCTTGTCACGCTGTCTTATGTGAAGACATGTATGGAGTTGCCAAATGCCATCAAGTCCAATCCACGAACTCTTAGACACATGATCGATAGTGCCGATGAATGATTCGCGGACTCAACGGAATTGAGATGATAAATCGCGATCCGTGGTTAATTTATTTAATTTAAAAAAAGTTGAATGCAGACACGCGTCAGGCTTGGTTACCAAAATACAGTTCAGATACCCACGTCACAATTTACCGAATGCTTAAGTTTCTAGACCGACGGTTTATCCAGTTAGAGTCCAACGATACATATAATTGGAACGACCGGTACATAAAACCACCCATATGAAGATCTCATGTTGTTGAACAACCGACGCAGATACATATATCACAAATGTAAATCACAACACATATTATCCAAGTGTCCTGAATTTGAGGTGCTCAATATTGACCTACGCAGACAATTCGCCAAAGAGCTGTCGCTTTGTTTTAATTGCCTCAACTCTTCGTTTCGGTGCCGAGTTTGTAATGCTCGATATCGTACCCTGGTGCATTCTTCATCTCCGGTGTCGACTCATTATTCTGGGAATGCTACCAGTTGCCATGCATCAAGTTCGAATCAACGGACATCCTCATTCCTTTCCACAACACTCACCCTGGATAGCCAGACAGATAAGTCGCTTCGTAGTAACCATATTCGATCAAATGCCGTTACATCACAAGTAATTCTGCCGACTGCAATTCTTCATATTCAGGACAAACTTGGAAAATATATCGTAATACGTACGCTTATTGATTCTGGATCACAGGCATATACCAAACACTATCTAAGTGTAAATGTAAACATGTATGCGTGAGCAACCTGTGCAATTATTGTGTATACCTTTGTCTTAAATTGTGTATACCTTAGTGCGTAATCGTAATCAATTTCTCCTTTTGAAATTTATTTTAAAGTAAACGAAAACAAAATTATTTCACCTTCAATTTCATTAAATAAACTTAGTATTGTAATTCCTTAAGTGCTTAGTAATTATTTCAAATTCAATTTTATTAGAGAAACTTAGTAATTAGGTATAATACTACAAGTGACAATGTAAGTGCTTAGTAATTATTTCAAATTCAATTTCATTAGATAAACTTAGTAACTAGGTATAATACTACAAGTGATTGTAATTGTGTATGAGAGGGTGGTTCGCAGAATCTCACATCTTCTTCCCTCCTACGGATGGCGACTGACAACCACGGTGGTGGCGGTTTACGGCTACCCGGTATTTATACGGTTCCTCGACGAGCGCGAATGTCTTCCGTTGTCTTCCGAATGCAGTCTATTTGCTGACGGATGTTGGCTTGTAGGCCCTCCGGATCGAGTACTGTGCCAGTGGCTCTGCTTTGCTTGGACGTTGCCTGTCGGTTGGGAAATGGGTGCGTCCCTCTCCTCTAGCTTATCGGTCGCCTCTTCTTCTGTGTTTTCCTCAATACTCATGTTCAAAGGGTCTGCGGCCATGACTACCACCTGAGGCTCGGAAACAGGCATGACGATCTTAGCTGTGGTTGTTGTCGTTTCCTCTGGGTCGTTCTCTCCCGCTGCCGGGACGTCCATAGCCATGATTTCGCCGACTCTTTCTGGTTGTTCCTCCGACGCTGGCTCCCGTTGCATAGCAAAAGTTTTCGCACTTCTCCGTGGGATGGTGTATTTAAACATTGGGAACCTTACTGTCCGCCCATCCAGTGAAGCGAGGGCGCGGATTGTCGCCGCAATACGGCTTCGAGCGCCACGCCTCTCTTCGTCTGAGAACCAACCCGGTGGCAGCAGGGGCTGACCGAGCACCGTCTCTAAAGAATGCCTCAAAATACAGGAAAATGTATACCCGCAATCGTAACCGTTGGTTTGTTTCAATGCATATTACCGGTTTTGATGATCACTGGTCTGGTGGCAAGCGGAGTGAGTCGGCGATATTCTCTCGTCAGGAACCGGTAAATATACCTTGCGGCCTGATCCCTTGGCGAGGGCAGGGAGTCCATTATAAGTAGAACCGACTGTACCCTTGCTGGCTTTACCACTATCGCGACGTATCAATGTACATTCCCGTTGATCGGTATGATTAGGTAATCCATCGAGAACACGTCAAGCCGTCTGGTCCAACCCAATACCCTCCATTGGTCATAATCCTTCTGGGCGAGTTGAGGTACAAGAAACTGTCGAAGATGTGTATCTTGGGACATAGTTCTTTCAGTACCATGTTGGCAGCCGTCCATTTAAGGAAGAATTCTACGATGACATCATTGAGCAGCTGCCCCTCCGAGAAACGTTTGTAGTCATCGGCATCGATGGACTCCACCTTTGCCTTTGGGGTATAGTAGAAGGTAGCGGGTGATTGTCTTTCGAATTCCTAAGTCACCGGTGCTGGGCTCGTCGTGGTTTTCTGCCAACACTCGATCCCGCTTCAAGCTTTCTACACACAATTTCCACGCATCTTCGTCCTCATCCCCCAGGTGACACTGAATGTGTCGATAGAGCTGTTTTCCATCCAGCGCAAGCGGACTTAGCTGTGACTATACGCATGAGAGTATCCACCGGGCCCTGGAGCGGTTGCCTCGAGAGAGTATCAGCGACGACGTTGAGTTTACCTTTGCGATACTGAATCTCGTAAAAATACTGCTGTAATTCCAATGCCCGGCGAGTTATGCGTCCCGTTGAATTCCCAATATAATTTAGCCACTTGAGTGCCAGGTAATCTGTTACGAAAGTGATATCCCTCTAAATATGACTGCAACTTCCTAATGGCCCAAAATATCGCCAGATACTCATTCTCAGTCGCGGAGTAGTTCTTTTCGGCTCCCTGCAGGTGGCGGCTTGCGTAAGCAATACCTCGTTCGCAGCCGTTAAGCTCTTGTGTAAGGAGAGCTCCGAGGCCAGTATCGGTTTGTAAAATGAATTGTTGGCTGAAACCTGGGCATGCTGGACTGGCGCATCCGATAACCGCCGTTTAAGCTCTTCAAATGCCTCTTCTTGCTCCTGTCTGCTCGTCGTGGTGGTTAGTAGGCTTTGGAGTTGAACTGTGTGGTGGGTGGCCTCCCGAGCCGCCTGTGTTGTTTGTACCTTTCGGTGGCCAAGAATGTTTTCATATAGATCAGCTTGATCAACGAGCTCTTCTAGTGTGTTAAAATTGTTTACCTTTATATACAGCTGGTATTCTATATGTTTAATATTTATTTAGTAGATATAAAGAGGATTACTTGTTTGAATATAATGAAAATTTAAACAATTTGAAACTACCACTTTAAAGAATTTTAAATTAAAATTAAATGGAATAAAATAAGAAAAAATTGAAGGAAATTAAAAGTACTAAGAAACGAAAATTAAAATGGAAAGTAAATTTAACTAACTTATATTAAATAGAAATCCAAATGAAGATAAATCGAATTGATTAAATTGTTAAATTCCTAAAACAAAAGTTGAATTGATGAAAAATTTAAAGCAAATAAATTTTTACGAAAAATTAACTGAAACGATATACATATATACCTTTCTGCGTACGGGTGTAGAAAAGGAAATATATTGGAGTATTATTTGAAATAACTCCAAATTCTTTCTACAAATTCTTTCTATCAAATTTACGATATTAGTTATTGTGAGTATCAAATTGAATAATATCAAGCTTACTTTATTAACTTAAATAACTTATATGGTGGTAGAGTTAAAATGATAAAAGCAAATTGTTAAAGAACAGGAATCAAATGAAGTCTAAAAACAAAACGGGTAGAGTGTACGGTTTCGTTTTCGTGTGTGTCTAAGACGTTTGCCTTCAAAGTCGCATATTTTTGTAAATAATACCTAATACAGTCATAAATGTATGAAACTGCACAAACAAATAATAGTAAGAATTTACTATTACAATAATTAATAAAAAATTAATACAATAATATAATAAATTTTGGTTAATTAAATACCAAAATTAAAAATTTATTCTTTAAAGTAAAGTGCTTAGAGACTTCTTATCGTTTGGAGAATCAAAGAATTTTCGGAGGTTTCTCCTTTCTAGTAGACGCTCATTGTCGAGGAAAATTGAGGACAAAATGATAATTTTGAAAATTGTGAAGAATAAAAGATGTTTATTTAAGCAATTAAAGAGAAAACCAGTAAAAGTGACGCAAGGTCATTCCAACAAATAAAGACGACATATAACGGACATAAAATGGGTATAGTAGAGATAGCGAAGATTACGAATAGACTGATACCACTCTTTTCTGGAACACAGTCGCCAGCCTTACGAGGCGAAGTGTACAAATTTATACAAAGCTGCGAATCAGCCGCAAGAGATGTAGGTACAGACAACATTCAGGACTACATAGACTGCATTAAGCAGAGGTTACATGGGGATGCCTTCGATTTAGTGAGGTTACAACACTTCAATAGCCTAGGAGAATTCTACCTCACAATCAAAAGAGCATATTTACCTTCGGTCTCCTTAGACCCAGTGATAATAGGTATTCAAAGTTGTAGCCAATTACTTAACAAGGATATACGGCAGTTTGCAAGACGCCTAAACGCACTACGAACCGGAGATAATGAGATAGGACACTTCGAATTCGCTGTTTCAACACATATGCATTTTGCTGAAGTTTCACTAAACCTATGACAAAAAAACGTGTGCGATGTGCTCTCATGTGTACTTCGCCGCACAAAATCTGTGCTTTGTCCTCTCAGGTGTACTTCGCAGCAGTATCGCATGCACGCATACAATATTGATTTTACGGGGTGTATTTTTGGAAACGTCAAAAATATATTTAATAAATTAAACTTTTGTTTATGCTCAGATTATATATGTACATTGTACATAATATGGATGGTTTAGATGGTTTTTATTTGTCGGAACTATAACAGGGACAACCAGCTCATTAGCGACGTCATTGAAAGAGATGATAATGAAATTGGCAAAGATACGATTCTTAAACGATGCCTACAAAGGTTCTTTGATTCAGAAAGCTTTCCCAATGATAGTTCGGTCTGGATAGCAGAACAACAACAATGTGAAACTCATTTTCGGGAAACCCATTGCATTGATGAACAAACTGGTCGTTATATTCTTCGAATCTCCCGTCAGGGAGAATTGGTGTCATATTACAGTCATGTTGGATCGAATAGAGCTATTGCATTACAGCGTTTCCCATGTTTAGAACGTTTAGAATGACGGTTTGATGAAGACCTTGAATTACGACAGAAGTACCATGCCGCAACACCGAACATAACCTTTCTTTGTGTTGTTTCAGATTTGTTGCGTGCAGGCTCCTCGTCGAGAACTTGAATAGTAAACCTGTGGAGAAATGATGAGATGCATTGACTACCAAAATTACTTACCCTCTAGTTTGTCACCACATCAGATCTGAAAAGAAAAAAAAATTAGAAATAAAAGATTGCTAACCAAGTAAGTATTGTTTATTTCCTCAGTACGTCAAACTGCCAAAAGAAGTGTCGCTCCATTGTGAATGCAATGCAGACAGTCAAACAGTGGGAATTTATAATATTTCCTAATGAGAACAGTTGAGAAAAGTAAAATTTTGGGGGGAAAAGAGGTAGGAATTGCCAGGTATATAGTGGAATGATGGTAAAGAAAACTGAAGGAGATATCAACCAGCTAAAATTATGGGCTCCTGGTAGTACGGCTGAACGCCGAGGCCAACCGAAGAAGAGAACAGGTGTAGGAAAGAAAAAAAATAATAGAGTATTAGAAGTCTGTCCGATTAGAACATTCTGGAATACTAAATTTCGTAAAACCGAAAGTTTTTTGTAGCCTTAACGGAAAAGTAGGTATCCTAATATGGGAGTTAAAAAAAATATCCTACTAAAATTAGAGAGAAAACCAGAAAAACCTGTTTATTTAGTATAAGAAAGTTTCAAGGTCAGCTAGGAGATTAAAGAATTGGGTCGAAGGCGAAAGAAAAGGAGAAAGATTTAAGATTGATCGATGAGCAGCTAAACTGAACGGACGAGCAATGTCCGGATAAAATAAAAATTAATTTCTTTGTGATATCAGTAAAAATAAGACAGCAGATTTCTTTGCTAAAACTTAAAACTAACGTAAAGTAAATTCAAGAAAAAGTTAAAAGGCATCTGTAAAGAAAAGGTGAACGAATCCGCCGGACAAAAAAATAATCTGGAAGACTGCGAGCGAGTCCACCGACCACAAGATTGAGCCCACCATCAGCAGCGAGTCCACCGACCACAAGATTGAGCCCACCATCAGCAGCGAGTCCACCGACCACAAAATTGAGACGACCATCAGCAGCGAGTCCACCAACCGCCAAAGAAAGTGCAGATCACAACAGATAAGTCTTTTACGATACAAAACCAAAATTAGCCAAACGAGCCCCTTAAAAATTGAACCTGAGTTACTCTGTGCCCGAAACAGAAATAAAAGCGTCTGATAAGAAGGCACCAGCCTTCTGAAGAGGTGTGACGAAAAAAAAAAGAATATTGAATATTGAATATTATATAAATTGATCAGGCAATAAAGAAACAATAATTTTTTTTTGTATGAAAACGCCAGATATAGAACCCAAACGAGGGTGAATAAAAGTGTAGCCAAAAGAATTGCCTATGGTGAACAGTGAAAAACTGAAACGGTGGTTAGGTACAGAATAAAAAAAAAACTATCACGGTTAGCGAAGCTTCCGTGCAAAATAAATTGCGCGATAGAAAATTAGAGATAAAACGATATGTATGGCAATGAATAAATTTTTGAAATCTGTCTCTATAAAAAAATTGCCTTTAAACGAGAAATTAAAAGCCATTGATCATCTAAATGTTTTATGTTGTGTTTGTTATCTTTAAGTAGGTGATTGTATATATGTAGGTGGTAAGATAAATTACAATAATAAGAATAGTAGAAATAATATTGTTGAACATAAGTACTTATATGTATTGCGGGGTGAAGCGAACAATTGTTGCATAAGAAAACTAGCCTTGTAAGGGGGCGGAAACGGGGAGCAGTGTAAGTAGCGCGTAGGTCCTGTCTCTGAAGAGCTCTTCCGGGAGGGTCCGCGACTCGAAAGTCGCCCAGTAAAGTTGAGTGTATGCGCATCTGAAAGTAAAGATGGTGTAAGAAAACAGAAAAATATAGTCTTTTGAAAATTTGAGAAAAAAGAAAACTGTATAGCCGATTCCCAACCCGAGAAAAATTTAAATTCCCCTTCAAAGGCGATGCAAGGAAACAATGATAGTGTTAATATATACTTTGGTATTGTAAATATTGCAAATAAATGATATGTTAAAAATATAAGTTTATCACATACTAAGAGGAAAAGTGGAGCGTTAATACGAAAGCGTATATGAATATAGTAAACTAGTAATTAAATTAATGTCAACAATCATATTTATACATGAGAATAATAAACATGTCCGTAGAATTTAAAACGATGTGCTAAATTGTTTGAAATTGGATAGAGGGGAGGAGGGAACATGGCGAAGTTATGAGTCGACGCTAATAGGGGCGTCGAGAGACGTCCACAGGGTGGATGAGTGTGTGAGTGTTTTTTCTTTAGAATAGTTTTTTTCTTTTTAATAAAGGTTCGCGACTTTGTGGAGGCATGGAGGGTTGAGAACCGCGACCAACAGGAGATGATGAGCTAGCTGGAGGAATCATGCCTGTTCCGAAAGTACGGAACCAAAGTCGCGTAACAAATGGCGCCCAACTGAAAGCACGGCTACGCGGTTCCTTCTCGGCAGGGCCCCTCGAACACGTCTTGATCTGGCTCAACGGCCAAGTTCAATCGCGAGTAAAACAGGGGGCACTGCTGACAAGTAACCGCAGGCCGAAAAGAAGTTATTTTTCCTTGAGGTTATTTTTTTTGAAAGTATAAGGGCGCCGTAACAAAGGGCGCCCAACTTAAATGAGGCTCGGCGATTCCTTTTTGCCCGGGTCTCCCAAAAAATGTTGACTTGGATGGGCTGAACAATGCAGAATCCAATTGCACAAAGACCGGAGACTTGGTCAACAAGGAATCGCATACAAAAGTTTGTTTATATATGCGCTAAAATTATACCAAATGTAAAAATCCCACTAAAGAGATGTCGCCTATGCGAGGGATTCCAATTAAGCAGCCTGGAAAAAAGCAAAACAATAAAGTACTAAGGCAAAAAGAAGGATCTTCCGCAGATGAGCAGACGCAAAACAAAGGAATATAAACAAGCAATAGTATTAATTTATAATACTATTATATATTTATAAAATTAAGTTGCGTTTTCTCCTCCGCAGCTCAACCACGAACTTGATGTCTTGGGATGGCGTTATGAGTCAGTTCCAATTGCACAAACTAGGGAAACACTGCGGATGAGCAACCGCAAGTTAAAGACATTTTGTATTGGTAAAGCGTTCACACAGTTCAATTGCGTATGCAGGTTTAATTTCGTAGGAGTTTCTGATTTGATGACTTGGATTGGCGGATTTAGGAGCCAAATCTAACTGCATCAAGATTAGAGCATGGGTTTTGTAGGAGTAAAGTATCCTGATTTGGTACATGGCCAATTCCAGATGTGCTAGAACTGCAAAATCTTCATGAAAAGAGCAGTTGAACAAGTGCGAAAAGCTATTAGTTTTTTTTTGGAAATCTTCGTAAGACAGTGGCTTGGGTTAGCAATAGCTGTGCCCAAATGCACTGAAAAGGAGAAAATAAGCAAGAAGTTTTTTTGTTAGTAATCAAGTAAATTATAGGGAATATTTAAATGTGAGACTGGAGCGTGAATGAATGGAATGGACGTAAGAATCAGAACGAAGATTAATCGTACACAAGCATGTTTATCCTCCTTCCCTATCCAAACGTTTATCAAATACTCATACCAAATTTCGATACATTAGAGGCAAAGAAAAATTTGTGTCATAGTATAAACTACTTATTCATAAATCATATTACACATATTATAATATATAATTTCTAATCTTATATCAATTCTAAACATAAGTCTATTATCCGTAAGATACGCCTACCAATTTTTTTTTAAATCCTTGAAGTTTTCGTATACTGGAGACAGTTTATTGCGTGCAAATAAGTAGTGGCATAGTATTTGTTTTTTTCTACCTTGTACATTGAAAGTTTTGTTGTAATAATCCGGTATAGAGAAATGTCCGCAACAGGTCAGTTGCGTGAAAACCTGAAAAAGAAAAGAGATCAACAATTTGACTTAAACAGATCTTCGCCTCAGGTTAAAGAGGTTAGATTTAATACACCCTTACAGTATTTGAACAGGAATAATAGAAATATGGCAGAATCGGAAACTAGTAGATTTCGCGATGTCTCGTTTACCGACTTATCGGACACTATTATTAGGGTCCCAACAACTACGTCGTCACAAGAAGAAACCGCGATGTCTTTAGAGGCCAGGGATCAGTCTATAGGTAAAACGCAGGGTGCGAAACCAAAGCGAACCGGACACAACCACGTAGGTTGGTGCATCGATCAGGACTGGAGATCGGAGGGTGCGCAGCAACCAGATTTCGGGGGAAATGAAGACTTTAGGAACTCCGACATAGAGCCGATGAGGCATATCAATCCACAAGAAGACCCAGGGGTCGAGCGATTAGTAGGTGACGCGTGCGCCTCGATGAAAAGTACTATAGAAGCTTCGATTAGGGCACAGATTCAAGCCGGCCTGAAAGTAGGAATGGAAGAAATATTGAACAAATTAGAAAAGTCATTACACTTACCAAAGGGAAGCGAGAATCAGCATATGATTAATACGCAGAACAGATACGGTCAAGACCAACGCAACAACAAATCGGCAATGACAGGTTATAGAATAGGTGCAGACGTAGCAAAGCAAGACGCGTATCGATCACAAATTCCGAATCAGAACAATGCAAGAACTTACGGTCAGCCAGTTCAATCAGAAAGATTTCAAAGTACGCCCGGACCAGAAAGAACCTATTTTGACTCGACTAGTGGTCGGCCAAGCGGCAATGGGGCCGATTTTCAAAGGAATACGCCTTTTAGTGTTAGTATAAACGTCGGGAAATGGGGTTTAAATTTTGATGGCAGTCCAAATAGCGTAGCAGTTGAAGATTTTATTTTTCGGATAGCAAAGCAAGACGCGTATCGATCACAAATTCCGAATCAGAACAATGCAAGAACTTACGGTCAGCCAGTTCAATCAGAAAGATTTCAAAGTACGCCCGGACCAGAAAGAACCTATTTTGACTCGACTAGTGGTCGGCCAAGCGGCAATGGGGCCGATTTTCAAAGGAATACGCCTTTTAGTGTTAGTATAAACGTCGGGAAATGGGGTTTAAATTTTGATGGCAGTCCAAATAGCGTAGCAGTTGAAGATTTTATTTTTCCCCCATATTGCAAGCACAATACAGCTGCACATGGGTAGAAATAATGAGAGACTTTCATCAACTATTGTCGGGAGAAGCGAGGGATTGGTATTGGTTGTTGTTGAAAACAAATGTCGTGTCTGAGTGGTCAATTTTACGTCACGCGTTAATTCGGCGTTACCGAACAAATTGTACGGATTTTGAACTAATGCGCGAACTGGTAGAAAGGCGACAGTTGCCCGGTGAATCGATTGACGTTTTCTTTCAAGCCATGTGGAAATTGCGCTCTCGCTTAACATATCAAATGCCGGAATATGAACTCATCGACACAATTAAAGGAAATCTAAAAGACTCTTTAGCCCGCATAGTATACGCGTTGCCGGTATACTCCGTAGAGCAGTTGAGGGATGAGTGCATAAAAATTGAACGAACTTTTCAACGGCGTGATGTACGCAATATTCATCCCTCGATGCCTCGCTATCAACGTCCAATAAGTGAGATGGTAGTAGATGAAGATGAATATTTGGAGTGCGAACCACGTCTAGAAAGAATACAAGAAGTATCAATGGCATTAGTGCCAAAAGATAATAAACAACAAAGTCAACCGAATCCAAGATGCTGGAACTGTCATAAACAAGGGCACACATTCAGAGAGTGCATGTCATTACAACAGATGTTGTTCTGCTTTAAATGTGGAAGACCAAACGTGATAACGCCGAAATGTCCAAAATGTGGTCCGGGAAACATCAACAGGAACATGGTAGCTGCGGGAGAACCGTGCTCCGACCAGAATCCCGCGAAGTCGGAAAAATAGATAGAGATGTGAACGCGGAACAATGTAGCAGAGATGTCGAAGTCGGGAGTCATCAAAACGAACCTGAAAAAAAGAGAGATGTCAGTATATTGAAAAATGTGATAAACTATAATAAAGAAGCGAGTCATCAGAAACAGAGTAAATTGTATCATCAAAAGTTCGTAGATTATTATAAAGCTCGCGAACGGATCTTTAAAGATGATCAGCTAGTCGGAAAGCGCAAAGTGACTCGAAAGATTCAAAAGGCTCGAGAACGATGGAAACAACGGAAGACGTTGCGCAAACTAGTTGTAGAATCCATGAACAAAATCAATCACGATGATCCACGTCCGTATGCAGAAATCTTCATAGCAGATAAAGCGATGGTAGGATTGTTGGACACTGGAGCATCCGTGAGTGTGCTAGGAAAAGGATGTCGTGAGCTTCTTGAAGAAATGAATATTCCTATTGTACCATATTTTTGTATAGTTAAAAGCGCTTCGGGTAACAACAGCAATGTAATAGGAAAAGTAGATCTAGAAATAAAGTATAAGAATGGTAAAAATTATATAACGTTTTATTTATGCCCTTATCTTGAACAGGAAATATATTTAGGTATAGATTTTTGGAGAAAATTCGATCTTGCACCAGAAGTAATCGGAGTAGCAGAAGTTAAAGAGGAAAATGAGTCCACACTGAGCAAAGATGGAAACATAGTTCAAAATATGCATAAACTAACACCTGAGCAAAATGAAAAACTAGAAATGGTGAAGAAGCAATTCACATCGTTTGAAGAAAATGGACTTGGTCGTACTCATTTGGAAAAACATGATATACAATTGATAGAAGGAGCTACGCCGGTAAAAGATCGTCATTACCCTATATCACCTGCAGTGCAGAAGATTGTATACGAAGAAGTCGACAAAATGCTTCAATTAGGCGTGATAGAAGAAAGCCAGAGTCCGTGGAGCAACCGTATCACAGTCGTGCGTAAACCAGGGAAGAATCGTTTTTGTCTCGATGCAAGGAAGCTGAATGAAAGAACTATTAAAGATGCATACCCACTGCAAAACATTGATGGTATACTGAGTCGCATTGATTATACTCACTATATCAGCAGCGTGGATTTAAAATACGCCTTCTGGCAGATAGAGCTAGAAGAAGAGAGCAAGCCATACACGGCGTTCACCATACCAGGACGTCCGTTATATCAATTTTCCGTAATGCCGTTTGGCTTATGCAACGCAGCACAACGTTTATGCAGACTGATGGATAAGGTAATACCCCAGGTATTAAAGTCACATGTGTTTGTATACCTAGACGACCTCCTGGTCATAGCACCTGACTTCTAGACGCATGTTAAAGTACTTGGTGAAGTTGCAGAATGTTTAAAGAAAGCTAAGTTAGCAATAGGTTTAGGAAAATCGAAATTTTGTTACAAGGAATTGCGCTATTTGGGTTTCATAGTTGGCAACGGATCATTACGCACCGACCCAGAAAAGGTATCAGCGATACATAAAATCCCAATTCCGCGCTCAGTTAGAGAGGTTCGTAGCTTCTTAGGAGCTGCAGGGTGGTACAGGCGATTCATCAAAAATTTCGCATCACTGTCAGCACCATTAAGCGATACTCTAAAGAAAAGCAAAAAATTTGAAATGACCCCCGAGGCAATTACAGCGTTCAATCAGCTAAAGCACGTGTTAACAACTGCACCCGTGTTGAAACATGCGGATTTTAGCCGCAGATTTTTCATTCAATGCGACGCTTCGAACGTAGGAATAGGAGCAGAGTAGTGGGTATATGTATGTTCTGGCGCAACGTAGCGACTGCGCTGCCCCGGCGGAGCGTGCGGAGTGTGCGGTGCTATGGTAGGCCGTGAGGTGCTATGGTAGCGACTGCGCTGCCCGGCGGAGCGTGCGGTGCGTGCGGTGCTATGGTAGGCCGTGAGGTGCTATGGTAGCGACTGCGCTGCCCGGCGGAGCGTGCGGTGCTATGGTAGGCCGTGAGGTGCTATGGTAGCGACTGCGCTGCCCGGCGGTGCGTGCGGTGCTATGGTAGGCCGTGAGGTGCTATGGTAGCGACTGCGCTGCCCGGCGGAGCGTGCTATGGATATGTGAGAGTGAGCGAGAGGGCGATAGTCTGAAGGAGGGGGAGGAAGGAAGGGGAGGCAGGAAGGAGAGGAGGGAGGAAAGGGAAGTGGAGGGACAGACCGACATACATAGCTCGGCGTGCTGACTGTTGCGAGTGTAGTGTATTCCTCTGCCTTGATCTCTGCCCGCTTGCGTATCGTTTGTGGTACTTGAGATTTTTTGTTTTTGTTTGCGTTTTGGGGTGTACTCTTTGTTGTTGGAAAAATATTTTTTAATTACTCTCATTTGATTGCTTTTCGTCATTTTGCTATGTGGTTGTTGTAGATTTAGTAAATGAGTTATAGGCATTTCAAGTGATCGGTTCGCTCGCGATCATACTTATTGTATGTACAATTATTTCAATCTCGGAATTGGAGTTGACATTTTCGATACTTTCTGTTTAGGAATATTTTTCATGGTCTGATAGATAGACGGATGATACACGGACGTACATACATATAGACAGACGGACATACATACATATAGACGGACATACATACATATAGACAGACGGACGTACATACATATAGACAGACGGACGTACATACATATAGACAGACGGACATACATACATATAGACGGACATACATACATACATATAGATAGATGGACATACATACATATAGACAGACGGACATACATACATACATATAGACAGACGGACATACATACATATAGACGGACAGACAAAGGGCCGAATAGACAGATGGACAGTGAACATACACGAATTCAATTCTTCATAAATTTAGTGTCAAAGCTAGCTTGGAGATCAGCTTGATGGCTAAAGTGGTTGGTGGGAAGAGGGAATGGGAAAGTGTAAGGTGGCAAAACGGACAGACAGACGGACAGACTGACAGACAGAGAGACATAGCGTCAGTGAACATGTACGAATTAAAATTCTTTTGATTATTTTGTTCTTATTCGAGTTTGGCTTATGTTGTTTAGTATAAGATTTATTCTTGCTGTCTTGTTTTATTTTTAGGAATAGAGACGCTTGTTAATGATATTGAAGTCTCCACTTATTCTTTTTCTTCATTGTATAGCTTCTGTTAGAATAAGCATTTAATATCCGTGCGAGAAGAGTTAATACAACAAATTTAGGGATTTTATACACATGAAGTAATATTTTGGTACATTTGCGTTAGGAATATGCTTGGGTATGCTATACTTGTTTTTCTTTTATTTAATCTAGTTTTTATTTTATTTCTTTTCGGGTGTAGATTTTTTTCTTGTTATGTAGGTACTAAATGAAGATTTCAAGTGAACTTTGGTTTGTAACCTCATAGGTTATTACTAATATGGGTTATTTAATTTAATGGTTAGCTAATCTACCGATACACTTTTGAAGCAGTTTTCTGTATGAGTTTTGCTTGTGTTATTGTTGTAAGAGTTTGATTTATGTTGTTGTTGTTGTAGTAGTAGATGATTTATTCTTGCGGTGTTGTTGTTGTTTTTATTTTTTTTTTTTTTTTTTTAGGAATAGAGACGCATGCTGTCGATATTGAAGTACTAAAATGCAGGGCTTAAGCAGTTAAATCTATTATTTGTTCTTATGGTATTCTTATTTTAATTCTTGTTTTCTTTGCTGTAGGATAAGCATTTTAATTAATTGATAGTTAATTTTTGTGTCGGAGAAAGACACACATATTTTAATCGCTTATTATTTTTTTCTTTTTGTTTTTATACTGAGACATTTAGAAAATGCTATGATTATATTTTGAATATGCTTATAGTTCCTCAATTTCAATATGACTATATGAATTAATGAACATATGATGACATGAATTTCCTTTCATTTGTTCTTGTAATATATTTTTAATTTCAAGTTTCAAATAATATTTCTTTAACGCTAATTATTATTGCTTTTAGGTTTAAGAGATTTGTTTGATATGGTTTAGTTAGTTAATGAGCAATGAGTTAGTAAACATATCTTTGAGAACAGAGATATTGTTGTTTTGAAATTTTAGGAATAAAGTTGTGATTACATTTTGTCTAAATTAAAATCACAATTTCTTCTTAACACTGAAGTGTAGACGTGAGAGGCTTGAGTTGGTAAAGTTAGGATGCCATGCTTACTCTTACTCTTATTTTCTCTTTTCTTTTTTCTTGTTCTTGCTCTTTTTTTTTGTCAATAGTATTATTATTGCTTCTTATTTTTTCTTTTTCCGCGTGTAGCCAAATCATAAGGTAGTCATATAATGTATAAGCAAATAGTCCATACGTTATTTATATATTCAACCTCACCGAAACAGTTAAGCATTCTTCAACTTAGCACATCTAACTCTAAATTTCAAAGAAAAGCCGGACAGACTAACATTATCTACGGATAATGTAGATGTAGCGACAGAGGCAGATTCAGATGGTTGGTAGTATTTTTGGTGGGACTATTCTTAGCGTATGCGGCACTTGTTGACATTGATAGAAAATATTATTATTCATTTATAATGTTTATTGTTTATCGTAATTTTCGGATGTTTAATACATATAAGTAGAATTTGAACAAATAAGAAGAGTTAAGTTAATATGCGTGTATCAGGTTGGTGTTGACATTTTTAAGGCTAATCTAACAATAGTCTGATGAAGCAGTAGAAGCGGTTTTGTAGGAGTTTCCCTTATGTTGTTATTGTTGTAGGAGTTTGGTTTATGTTGTTGTAGTAGTAGACGATTTATTCTTGCTGTCTTGTTTTATTTTTAGGAATAGAGACTCATGCTGTTGATATTTAACTGATGACATGCGTGGCTTAAGCAGGCAAACCTATGATGCTATTTTTCTTCTTCTTTTTATTTGTTGCATAGATTCTGTTAGGAGAAGCATTTGATGTGCCTGTGAATTTTTATGTCGATGAAAGACACATATTTTATTCAATTATTATCGCTTATTATTTTTTTCTTTTTTTTTTTTTTGTTTTATACTGTCACATATAGAAAATGTTGAGTAGTTTTGAGCATGGTTATAGGTTATTTAGTTGATGATGGGTGATATGGTTTCATGAAGATATGATGACATGATTTTCCATTAATTTGTTCTTGTAATATATTTTTAATTTCAGTGTTTTAAATAATATTTCTTCAAAGCTTCTAGGAGTAAGAGATTTGTTTGATCCGGTTTAGTTAGTTAATGAGCAATGGCTTAGTAAACATATCTTTGAGAACAGAGATATTGTTGTTTTGAAATTTTAGGAATAAAGTTGTGATTACATTTTGTTTAAATTATTAAATTTTAGGAGGATTTCTTCTTAGTAGGATTTCTTCTTAACACTGAAGTGTAGACGTGAGAGGCTTGAGTTGGTAAAGCTAGGTTGGCATTCTTACTCTTACTCTTATTTTCTCTTTTCTTTTTTCTTGTTCTTGCTCTTTTTTTTTTTTTTGTCAATACTATAATTATTGCTTCTTATTTTTTCTTTTTCCGCGTATAGCCGAACCATCAAAATAGTCATACCAAAGTTTAGCTAAAAACTATTAAAAAACTATGACTAAAATTTAGCTTCCACACTATGATCAATGTTTAGTCTAAATGGTAACAACTGCTTTTTTCAATATTAAATACTAGGGATTTATGTAGCTTAAATTATTTCTCTTGTAAATAATGCTATTGACCCAACAAAATAGCTGCTTGATTGAAGCTTGACTACAACTTTTTATGCTTTCAAATCGACAATAACAATTTTCTTTGACCAATAAAATCTGGCTTTTAGTTAGGGATCATTATATAGTCTATAAATAACCGAAAACGATATCTATATATTCGACCGCAGCGAGACACTTAAATACCCTACAACTTATGATGTCTAAGTATAACTTTGAATGGAAAATGCTAAGGTAGCGTTTCAACATATTAAACTCTAAATTTAAGGGAAACCTATAATTATTAAGAACAATAAAAGAAACATATTGATTTGTACATACACAGAAATAGTGTTACATTTCTGTTAAATTTCATTCCAATAGCTTAATCAGTTCTAATGCGATCATGATTCCAACAGAGAGAAGAACAAGGCTAAATCTCAATGAATATCATTTGCGCAATAAAATTTTCCATATCGTTCTTTTTAGAACATAAATTAAAAATCATTAAAGGATATTTAACTCAAAATCCAACTCTAAATTAATAAGACGGAGAATTGAAATAGACATTAACATGGAAATATAATGCAAATAGATATAAACACTACTTCTTACTATAATGAGTCACCTATGGTTCGACAATGATAATAGAAACAATCTTTAGAAACCAACAACAAGGGACTTTGAGCGTAAGGAGCGTAAGGAGATCAGACTATAATCAATTCAAAAATAAATTAATAAAAATGGATAGAAAACTCATAGAAACATCTACAGCATCGGTCTAGTAATTTTATTAGCCCAGTTGTGGATATCAGTATGATAACATAATTGTAATTCATAAACAAAAATTCATTCAAAATACACTAGCAATATAACTCAACGAACTATTAGCGAGACAATCAATAAAAATTATACTAACTCCTAATAAAGGCAAGAAATACATAGTATTCATACAATAAAATACAATTCAACAATTCACAAATTTTGTTTCTTAAGAAAGCAAATACTAAATAATAGACCTACATGCACGCTACAGTAACACAAATATTTTTTTTAGCATCAAAATCTCTATAATATCCTCACAACACATTCACTGATACATTTATATCCACTTCCTATCAATAAAACAAATGAAATTATTGCAATAACGCAGCTAGAATTAATAGAACTAATGAAAGAAATTGAAATACTTACTTACTATTGCTTCAATAACAAAATATATAACTGGAAATATGAATATGTCTAGCCGCAAACAAATAAATGGGGATAGCGGAATGAAATAAACCATTTGAAAGAACATAAAAGCATCACCGCTAATCAATTTACAAAAATAAACATAAATATAATATATAAATCTAAAATCAAATAAATGTAAAAATAGGTAAAAATAAATATGTACTGTAAGGATAAATAAATATAACGATATTAATTAAATAATAACATGTATAAGACACAGTTCACTACCACCGAATTCTATAAGAGAGCTCATTTGTTGGCCCTTCTAATCGCGAAAAGACTGAATTTAATATAGACAGTCCGAACGGACTAAATTTTATTAACATATATCTGTAAATTATATAAATGACAGTATGAGTAGTTGAAGTAGCTATTATTTTTGGATAAAAACATTGGCTTCTTTACAAATTTTGAGACTGTTTTAAGTCAAAAACCAATAATTATATTCGATGACATAGCGAGGGAAGTAAAACAATATTCAAGAGTACTTTTGTATGGGCAGACGCAAATTTATTGATTGCTTTTTACTCATACCAACCATATACAAAAATTCCCAAGCATTTGGTGCGCGATAATGCTAATATGATTATTATGTTTAAGCAGGATGATATGAATATGAAGCACATATACAATGATCATGCCGCAACAGATATGGCTTATAAAAAATTTATTAATATATGCGGAGAATGTTGGAAAGATAAATATGGATTTCTTGTAACAAAGACAATCCAAGTAATAATGAACGATATAAAATGGGGCGATATAAAATGGGATTTGATATATACATACATTCACTAATTCGCTGGTTACCACTATATTAATATTAGTATGATAACATTCAACTGAATGCATTTCATATACCTGTTAAAAAAAAAAATTGGTAAAAAATGTTCTAAGATGTTCAAAAGCTGTTCAAAAGGTGTTCACAGCTGTTCAAAAGCTGTTTAAAAGGTGTTCAGAGCTGTTCGAAAGGTGTTCAGAGCTGTTCAAAAGGTGTTCAGAGCTGTTCAAAAGGCGTTCAGAGCTGTTCAGAAGCTGTTTAAAAGGTGTTCAAAGCTGTTCAAGAGCTGTTTAAAAGGTGTTCAAAGCTGTTCAAGAGCTGTTTTAAAGGTGTTTAAAAGGTGTTCAAAGCTGTTCAAGAGCTGTTTAAAAGGTGTTCAAAAGCGGTTCAAAGATGTTCGAAGCTGTTCAAGAGTTGATCATAAGCTGATTGAAAAGTAATCAAGAGCTAATCAAAAAGCCCATATACCTGATCTGGTATTACTATCGCTAAAATGGAAAGAGAAAAGAAAATATTAAAAGATCTAATAAAAACTAGATACAAATTGAAATACAAAAATTAAGCATATAAAATTAGTAAAAGCAGATTTAGAGAATTAACTAGAAAGACATTTAGCCACATCACAAAACCTCTAAAAGAAATAGTCAAGCACTCCAATACAAATTATAATAAGGATAAGCATAACATTAAATACAATAAGGGACCGCTAAAAGTAAAAACAAGTACTCCAGCTAAAGCACGAAAAGTCGATTTCTCAAACGAAACCCTTATCAATAGTAATGACGATGAAGACGACGCCTTTTTCACTCAAATGGAAGATGCAGAAGTGAACATTACATAATAAAATAATAATAATATCCGATAATAGTTGGTAACTTACACCTAGATTGCTTCAATTATTATTAGAAGCATCAAATTATAACAAAGCAGACCATATTTCAAAACTATTTTACGTAACTACTAGTACTAACAAACATAATTTTAATAGAAATGAACAAGTAGCGGGAATTAAGGGCTTTTCAAACTCAATTGTTGGTTTGATGATAACATTTTTAAATTTGAGATTATTATAGGTGGGACATTTTCTTT